>JAUMHG010041717.1:0-22099 GCA_032359395.1 Enteromius anoplus
CACACAGTCAAGCAACGTGCACGTGTCTCAGCGCAAATTCTGTGCAATGAAACCCGGTGCGTCTCAAGCGCGCACATGTGCCATATGCAGGAAAAACATTGATTATGAATTTTTGTGAATCGTTAAATAGAGAATAGCGTTGCATAGATTTTCTCTCTCATCCCTATTCACCATGGTATTTGTAATTATACTAATTATAATCAATCAAAATGACTATAGCAATGCACGCATACAGAACGCGTGATCCAGCTCCCAACCCAACTTTGTGAATAGATTAACGGCGATATTTTTTTTTATTGCGCGATAAGAGTAACCTAGTCTGATAACGGCCCACTACTAGTAAAAATACACTACTGCTCAAATGTTTGGGGTTAAAAGATTGTTTCATGTTTTTGAAATAATTCTCTTGTCTTCTCAAACGGAGACACTGCAGACAAAAACACTGTCTTTTATGCACCTGTCAAATTTGAGAATTTGGTCTTTTTGGTATCTTTTAGTGGACTAGTGGAAAAAAAAATACAAAAGACATTTTTAAGTGTTTATTGGCTAGCGCTTTATCTATTTGTATCAATAGATTTCATTTACAATACATATTTTAAAGGATGTTTTCTCAAAATGAGTTTTTTTCTCCTTCACTGAGCCAAATATTTACACTTCAGTAGTACTTACACACCAGACTTTACATTTTTATTCCCTTCTATATCCAGAGGGATTTGATTATATATAATTTGCTTGATAATATACAACATTTTATTTCCCAAAAAAACTGTAAAAATGTTTTGTATTCTGTCTGTTGAGAGTGACAAAATGAGATACCCAAAAATTCCCTCTGTAAAAAACCTTGGACTCTAATATGTAAAAAAAAAAAAAAATAAGTATTTTAAAACTGGCTTCATCCAGTGTTTACATTTTTGTTCTAGAAATGTATGCCGATTATCACATAAAATTTAAATGTTTTGTGTTTTAATAAATGAAGAGTTCATTTGCAAAAACAGATGACTCCATTTGATCGTGTTTTTTTATTGTGCCAATTTTGATTAGGTTGAAACTAACACAACAAAATACAATAAAAACATAATAGCATTCAGAATGATTTACCTTTTTAGTCGAATCACTTCGAAGTTACATATGGGAACTCGCCAGAGAGACCAATTGCCTTGGAGGCCAAAGAATATTGGCAAGCACTTGATTGCCCTCAGGTGCACCTCATCACTGAGACCCCCTTGATTTGCGATTGGAGAAGTTGGAGTGGAGTGTCGTTTCTGAAAAGAGTTCCTGCGATCTTCTGCTCTGCTCGTCTGACAGCGTTCACTGGGCGGCTGTCAGTGGATCCTGCGGGCTGGTGGCCTTTTTGCCAGTCATCTTGCATTCCAGTGAGCAAGGACCTCTGAGTGCACAGAGTTACCACGTAAGGTCACTCAGGTCATATTTTTCCACAGTTGATGAAAACGTTCTCCGGAATGTCGATCCGACCGTGCACTTCTGGGTGCAGAAATTTCCTCACCTCTTCAGACGGACATGATCGTTGCCTCACGTGTCTGGGCCGAAAACACGCTGAGGCAGCTTTCGTGGATGGTCAATTGAGAGCAGATGACCATGGCTACGTTGAGGACCCGCCTCTCATTCGTGAGACGTCTCCCCTCGTGTCCTTCTCGCGGGAAGTCGTTGGACCGTAGTAAGTTCACAAGGGTGAGTCAGACGGTGAGGCAGAAACCGCGTCGTGAGGGCACCACGCTGCGGCGTATGCTGAACTGTCGGCAATTCTCCTCCGCGCCACTTCAGGAATCGGTTTGGAGATGCACCGTGCACTTGCAGCCGAGCCTGCGCGGCTGGATGATTGGTTTCTGGAAGCAACAGCCGTACTCGTCACACCGATCCCGCGTCTCCCGTCCAAGGCATGTAAGCTGTCGTCCGCCCTGGCGGGCAAGGCTTACTATGCCACTGGACAGGCTGCTACCGCCTTGCATGCGATGGCAACGCTGCAGGTCTACCAGGCCAAGGCGTTAAAACACCTGCACTAGAGTGGTCCTGATCAAGGGGCAATGCTGGAACTCCGCGCTGCGACCAACTTTGCTCTTCGGGTGACAAAGGCCACAGCGCGTGCCCTTGGTCAGGTGATGTCCACCACGGTGGTCCAGGAGCAGCATCTCTGGCTGAATCTGGCACAGATGTTGGATTCCGAGATGGCTTGCTTTCTCGACGCCCCCATCTCCGAGGCCGGCATATTCGGCGACACTGTCGAGGACTTAGACCTGGAGTTCTCGGCAGTCCAGAAGCAGAACAAGGTGATGTCTGACATCCTGCCTTGCAGGGCCAGCCGGTGCCCGAGTGCACAGCCTCCGCCTGCTCATCCCCGAGGGCGTCCCCCCGTGGCAGCCAGCACCTCTGCTCCGAGGCACACGATGCCCGACTGGCGGCCCGCAGGGGCGGGAAGCGTTCCTGAGACAGGCAGCCCGGAGGTGATAAGGACTGTTCTTCGGGCAATGGCGACATCTCCGTCCCCACTCCCGGAGGAGGGCCAGGAGCTTTTGTGCACTCAGCTGTCGTTGGCACACAGGTTGGCGGTACCCACATTTTCACAGAAAGAGCAATTTCTCACATCACCTCCGGGCCCAGTACCCAGAGGTTCCCATTTGACCCAAACTTTTTTGTCTCCTCAGATGCTGACCCGGAGCACTGTGTCGCCCGTGTTAAGTTCACCAGGCGCCCGCCCAGGTACCGCGGCATCCGCTATACCACTCTCCGCTTGGACAGCGATGCTGCCGTATTGCGTGCAGAGGTCCTACTGGTGAAGGACGCAATTGAGCCAGTCCCTCCAGCCGAGATGAGGTCAGGGTTTTACAGTCCTTACTTCATCGTGCCCAAAAAGAGCAGTGGGCTGAGACCCATCCTGGATCTGAGAGCCTTGAACCGGTCCCTTCTCAAGCTTCTGTTCAAAATGCTCATTCCGAAGCACATACTAACATGCATACGGAGCCAGGATTGATTTGCAGACACCGACCTGAAGGATGCGTAATTTCATGTCTCGATTCTGCCTCGACACAGACCCCTTCTTCGGTTTGCGTTCGAGGGTCGAGCATATCAGTACAAAGTCTTACCCTTTGGCCTGTCCCTCTCTCTCTGCGTCTTCACAAAAGTCCCCGCTGTGGCAGATGGGCATCCGCATCCTCTACTATCTCGACGACTGGCTGATAATTGCTCACTCTCAAGATTTTTTGTGCATGCACAGGGACACCTCAGCCATCTGGGTCTTCAGGTCAACCGAGAGAAGAGCAAACTGTCACCAGTGCAGGGGATCTCTTATCTCGGTATGGAGCTGGACTCGGTCAAAATGACTGCCCGCCTCACCAGCGAGCACTCGCAGGCCACGCTGAACTGCCTAGATACATTCATGCACAAAACAGCGGTTCCTTTCAAAACTTTTCAGAGGCTCCTGGGGCATATGGCAGCTGCAGCCGTGGTCACTCCGCTGGGCTTGCTTCATATGAGACCGCTTCAGCGTTGGTTTCACGATTGGTGCCGAGATGGGCATGGCACCGTGACACACTCCGGATGGGTTTTTCCCCGCAAGAGCTCCGTCTATGAGGCAGGCTTACGCTCTGAGGTGGGGTCTGTTCGTCGACTGGTGCTCCTCTTGCGGAGAGGTCCCACAGAGATGCACGGTTGCAGTTGTACTTTCTTTCCTGCAGGAGAAGTTGGAGCGCATCCCCTTCAACTCTCAAAGTGTATGTCGCTGCCATAGCCGCATCTCACGATGCAGTTTAGGTTGCGTCCCTCAGGAAGCAACAACTCATTGCCAGGTTCCTCAGAAGTGGGCGTCGGGTTAATCCCCCGAGACCACACCTCGTACCCTCTTGGGACCTTGCCGTCGCCCCACATGTCCTGCGGCAGGTCCCCTTGGAGCCCCTTCAGTCAGCAGATCTGAAGTATCTGACACTGAAAACAGCGCTCCTGACTGCACTGGCCTCCATTAAGACAAGACTTCTCTGTTGACAAAGAGTGCCTAGAGTTCAGCCCGGCTGATTCTCATGTGATATTGAGACCCCGGCCCGGCTAGGTGCCCAAGGTTCCTACCACCCCCTTCCGCGATCAGGTAGTGAACCTGCAAGCTCTGCCCCGGGAGGAGGCAGACCCAGCCTTAGAGTTGTGTCCTGTAGGTGCGTTGCGCCTCTACACTGACCGCACTCGGAGCATCAGACGCTCACAGCAGCTCTTTATTTGCTATGGTGGACAGCAGAAAGGGAATGCTGTCTCCAAACAGAGGTTGGCTCATTGGGTGGTTGAAGCCATCTCCCTGGCTTATCTATACCAGGTAGAGCCTTGCCCCTTAGGACTGAGAGCTCACTCAACAAGGAGTGTGGCTTCGTCCTATGTGTTGGCTCATGGCGCCTCTCTAGCAGATATCTGTAGGACTGCCGGCTGGGCGACACCCAATACCTTCGCCAGGTTCTACGACCTCCGCATAGAGGCTGTGTCCTCCCGTGTCTTCACAGAAGACAGCAGGTGAGCGGGAAGCCAGCTGGTGTCGGCCGCCACTCCCATGGGATCCGTGCGCTATCTTCTCAGTGTTTTCCTGTAATAGCTGAACCCGAGTCCTCCCCGCCCCGCAGTCGGATCTAAAGCGGAGTAGCTCTGGCTGTGCTCTGGGTCTCTTTCGCCCTGTATGTAACAAAGTGATTCAAATGAAAGGGTAACGTCTAGGTTAGGAACTTAACCCACGTTCCCTAAAGGAGGGATCGGAGACGTTACACTTTCGTGCCACAACTCGTGAGGTCGCGCTGACACCGGCTCGGCTCTTCAGCGAAAACCTACATGAGCACTGCGCTCATGCCCTCTTATACTCACACAGTGATGAGGTGCACCTGAGCACAGTCAAGTGCATGCCAATATTTATAGGCCTTTTGTATAAAGCTCAAAGGCAATTGGTCTCTCTGGCGAGTTCCCATATGTAACGTCTCCGTTCCCTCCTTCAGGGAACATGGGTTACGTTCGTAACCTAGATTAAATTAAATGAATGTGGATAGCATCATTTAATTTCATTTGAGAAATGTTTGTTTGCTCACATTCTGCATATGCTGGTATCTTTCCTGAAATTAGGAGATCACTGGGGTCTTTTTCCAAGGTGAAAATCTGAGAATCAGGAAACAAAAGCAAAAGTATGCCATAACTGTCTAGGAGAAATAACTGAGAAAAGAGATAACTAATTTGTATTTTTTCCATGAAAGCCAAAGAGTTCATCTCACTTTTTTCATCTCTCTCTCTCTCTCTCTCTCTCTCTCCAGCCTAACGACCCTGTAACAAACATCTGCCAAGCAGCTGACAAGCAACTCTTTACCTTAGTAGAGTGGGCCAAGCGGATACCTCACTTTTCTGATCTCCCGCTGGACGATCAAGTCATCCTCCTGAGAGCAGGTACGTCACAAAAAATAACACAGACCACTTTTGTTTGTGTCCGGCAGACAACGACCTAATGTGACCCGTGTGCATTTAATGAAATGAGTATGTTTACAGTTATGTGACATTATAGTCTATTCCAGAAGCATTTATATGGATTCAGAGAGACATTTGATCCAGCCTCGGGCCACAGCATTGATTAAAGAAAGAATTCCATCTCATTATCTTAGAGTGAGAGTCCTTATTCTGTTAAGGATGATAGCTTCAACATAGACGGAGGGAGAATAAGAGGCTGGATTGTTCTCGTGTTCACATGTTGCATTTATTTCATTAGGCTGTACTGTAGGTTGCCTGAGGACAATCAAACTCTATTCAGTGCGTTTTATTCAGAGCCTTTGAAATAGGATCGCAGTGTATGAAACTGTGACGATGTACTAAACAACTTGAAATGAGAAATTAAAACTCAATATTAAGAAAATACAACTTGCAGTAAGTTGATATTGAGCTGGAAGAGTAAGCAAATGGAAAGCAAAGCAAGCAAACAGACGAAGTTCGATTATCAGTGTGGCTCTGTGTTTCTGTCTTCTTTTGCTAGGGTGGAATGAACTCCTGATCGCTTCTTTTTCACATCGTTCTATAGCTGTGAAAGATGGGATATTATTAGCCACAGGCCTTCACGTCCATAGAAACAGTGCACACACTGCCGGTGTGGGAGCCATCTTTGACAGGTTAGTAAATGTTAGGAGTTTTCTGAGAAAAAGCCTGAGTCTGTATGATTTTCTTTCCTCTGAGGAACACAAAAGGTGAATTTCTGAAAAATATCTTGGATGTTCTTTTTACTGTAGGTAAATGGGGAGAGGGAGTGGCAGTGTTAATACCACATTAAAGCCCCAAATTGTGTATAAGTGAAAGAATAAATAAATGTAAAAAATCCCATTTTCTTCCTAGGGAAACTGATTTTTAACTTGTAAACCGTTGAAGACAGACTCAATGTGAGCTGAGGTTGTTAATCGATATGCTTTTCTTCAAGTCAAGTTCAAGTTGGTTTTATTTCAACAGCTTAATTCTAGTTATAAAACTATATAATACCCGTGATATATACTGTACATTTATATGGACAAATGTAAAATGAATAATAATAATAAAAACTAAATAATCTCTGACAATGAAGATAAACCTCTCTCATGAAATTTGCAACTCAGATACATTTTTTCCATTTTATAAAAAAAAAAAAAAATCCCTACATTTTTGCTATGTCGTACATATATAGGACACAGTCCAATGTTTATTTGTCAACTACCCATATATATATATATATTTATATATATATATCGGTGTACATACGCATAGCTTTTAAGGTAGCTTTGATATTTTAAATTTTATTTTAAATTGATATTTTCTACTGACGTGGCAAAAGATAGAAAATGACTTAAAATAATTTCCTTGGTGAAAATATTAGACTTTTGCACAGTACTGTAAAATGTTTTGTTGATCCTGGATCAACATTGCTTCCCAAGAATATAGTGTTATTCCAATCCCCTACCCATAACCCTACTCAAAATGTATGCCTGAAATCAGTGGGTTATGATAGCTGATTAATAAGGGTGTAGAAGCACCTCTCCGTAATCATAAGCCTAAAACAGATATTTCCTGAAAAACTGTCCCTCAAATCTGATTGGTTGATTGAAATGTTTCCAGGATCGACAAGTATATTAATCCAGGAACGTCTTGTACTTGATGAAATCACACTCACATTAAGGACACAGTCTTATACTTTTGTTCTGATTCTAAACTTAAACACTGTCTTTTTCACACACAAATGTTTTATTTATTTATAAGGGCTTTATAAGATGTGTGTTAGATAGTGTGTTATTAAAAACTTATTTTTGTCATTTTGGAGCTCCAGTCCCCGTTAACTTTAACTTTATGGAAAAGGACAGCCAAAACATACCCCTAAACATTTCCTTTTGTGTTCCACAGAAAAGAGAGGTCATACAGGTTTGGAACGACATAACTGATGATCGAATTTTCACTTTGGGTGAAACTATCCTAACTAAATCCAATGTCAGCATTCAGTTTATGGAGGGTATGGTCTTGTGATCTTCTAAGAGACCCTTCAGTGTCCTCATGGTACACCGTGTGGAAGATTTGTGACAGCCGTAGGTCATGCACACATGAATTTTTGAAAATAACCTCCATAATGATATTAGACGCTGCATCATGAAAGTGTCCTCCACATCTTACTCTTGATGGATGTCATTTTTACATTAAGCCGTATGGCAGTTTTATGTAGCGCTGTGATAATGTTTCACTGGCAGTGTGAGAAATGCTGGTGTCCTCACTAATGAAATATATGCTGCCCGGTCCTTCGGCAGTACAGATGAATGTGTCTTATAAGACATAATGACTTTGATTTTCAAGGCGATATGAAAACTAAATATAAAGGTGGAGCAATGACTCACTGGGCTTGTTTAATATGTTACAGAACATTACCCCACACTTTTAGCGGTATATTGGTAGAAAATGAATTGGTGATTAATCAGCTTAGTCGTGTGAGTGTAAAGATTTCTGGCCCTTTTTTTACAGAGTGCTGACGGAGCTTGTGTCAAAGATGAGAGACATGCAAATGGACAAGACTGAACTTGGATGCCTGCGGGCAATTGTTCTGTTCAATCCAGGTACAGTAATGTATACCTAGACAAGCACAGCACTCTTATGCAAGTGTGTTTAAAATGCCACTTCAATTTGATTAACCTACTTTGCTATTTGTTTTGGCAAATCCCTAAAAAATGTGTTGGAATAAAGCCAGGAAGAGTAAATGAGATTCCTATGACTTTAAACTGCCTTATAGTGAGCTGATAAAAGTATCAGTATTTGTATTGCATACAAAAATAAGTATATGTAAAACATATATTTTCATTTTGTTTTGTAAAAATGTCCAGCCTTGAAAGTTAAAAATCACAGTTGATTTTCCATTTCATCATACTGGAAAGTACACTGGAAGGTCAGCTCAGTTGCATTGGCTGTGGATTTTAGATGTGCAGTATGTGAAGAACATTTTTAGTTAGAGATTTGGCATTTTTTGGATTTCTGAAATGTCTTTATCTATAGCCTAAAGTCATTGATTCAGCCTTGAGGTTCTAGCAAAACCTATGAGAAACAAGACCAGATATGTTTGTACATCACACAAATATACAGCACTGCTCAAAGTTTTAGGTTTGACATTATGTTTTTGAAAGGAGTCTATTATGCTCAACGATGTTGCATTCAAAACTGTTATATTACACGTGGTCTAGGCTGATTTGGTGCGCGAGATATAATTAATATTAATGTTAAAAAACAGTAAACCATGATGAGTTTTCAGAATTCTTTTCATGGCTAGAAAGTGCATCCTTAGTAAATAAATGCAGTAATTTAAAGAAAAGAAAACCCCTCAACTACTGAATAGTATAGCATCTTATAAAGTGACCAACGGAACCGTAACATGACCTTTTTTTCTGTTTTGTCATTGCTTTCTGTCTATCATCCATCAATCCGTCCTTTTTTTATCAACTCTTAGATTCAAAAGGACTGTCTAATCCATCAGAGGTGGAGGCATTAAGAGAAAGAGTGTATGCATCTCTAGAGGCCTACTGTAAACACAAATATCCTGATCAGCCAGGAAGGTAAAACACACACACGCGCGTTTATTTTTCATCTTGCATGTTTATGTATCCTTCCTGATTTCACTTGCATACAAAAAATGAAAGTAATAGCAGAAAAACAAAATGAACGAGATTTAACAAAGGTCTACCTGGGTTCACACTGAACATGAGGTATTTTTCAATTGCATTTAACGTCAGCAACATTTACAACATATTTTTGTGCATATTGTAAAAGTCAGTTTTACCTATATATATATATTTATATAAACTCCTGTACTATTACACTGTGCTCAACCAAACACTGACAACCGTTGTTTCACGGACAGATTTGCCAAGCTGTTACTGCGTCTGCCTGCCCTGCGCTCCATCGGCCTCAAGTGTCTCGAACATCTCTTCTTTTTCAAATTAATCGGAGACACACCCATTGACACTTTCCTAATGGAAATGCTCGAAGCGCCACACCAAATGACATAAGGGAATGGTTCGTTTTCATCTCTGCCCCTCTGTCAGAGGGTTCCGCTCGTGTACAGAAAACTACAGACGCCATATCTCTGATCTCACAGGAGAGGACTGAACTCAGAGTAATTCTACCTTGGCCTTTCATCAGAAACATTGCGCAATCCACAAAATTCCGTGTAACCGTTCATTACGGAATAGCACGCAGAATGGATTAAGTCAGTTTTTTTTCCTGGTTGCATGCACGTTTGGAAAGTCTCACGCAGTCCTGGAGTGTTTTTTTCTCATTTCTTCTGCCTTACAGAGGTCTACCTCTGCATTTGTACACAGCCAAACCGCCTCATCTCTCAACTCAAAATCATTTTGCTGTGAATTTTCAGATTTCATGAGAGGAAACAAAATACCTCGGATGCACTTCTTCATGCAGCTGTTCTTAAAAACGCATTACTGTATCTGCCGTTGGAACAGTGAACAAGACCTCCCCCCCCCCCCCCACCCTAGGCACTTAGAAACTGCATCTTTAAGCGGTATTGTCATACGCCAGGATTCTTCAAGTCCATCTTCATGAGGAAGAAACTGCACGCAGTTTGGCTTCAAGTCCATTTTCTTTTTGGAAGCTATATGGGCCTATGCGTAACAGAATGGTCTAAAAAGAATGAAAAGCAGGTGTACTCCTGGCTGAACTCACGCTGGATGAAAATACAATGATTCATTGTTAAAAAAAAAAAAAATTACTGAAGATTTTTCATGATGTTTTGCCTCTATAATTCAGCATAAATATGTATTAAGTATTTCCAAAGATTTTCAATAATGTTTATATATATATATATATATATCATCTGATAATTCCCAGCAAGTGGGTGTTTGTGATTTGAAAATATGCAAGGAGTTAAAAGAATCCAGATGATAGTCTTGCCTCAGGGAATTGCAAGGTTTGGGAAGTGCCATGCCTGTCCCCTATAGGAAAAGTTGTGACATTGCAGCTCTACTCATTTGCTATTACATGAAGTTTAACAGTTGGGTTTTTACACAATTCAGTAACCAGAATAAGCCTCAGGTTGATTCAAATGCAATTTTGTTGGTTCTGTTTTGCAGTCTTATCTGTGTAATAAGGAAGAAACTGTAATAATGCTCATTTCGCTACATTTGTATTGACGCATCAAACCTCAATTGCAGATTGAGCCAATCTGAACCATTGTTTTCATGATGATGATGAATTGTAATAACTATTATCAGAACTTGGGAGGTATTTGAGCTGCTTAAGAGTTGTCATTAGCAGACACAGTGCAAAAGTCCTACTGATTTAGACGATACATTCTGCCGAATGATAAAGCCAGTCCTCAAAGCAACACGAGTATTCAGTCTAACGTACACATGAACAGCATCTGCTGTCTGTGTGATTGTTATACACAACCTGAAGTTCTAGTGCTCATGTTTAAGCTTCGACCAGGGTGAAATTTGAATCTGTGTCTTATAAGATCAGTGGACTTTTGTTAGTTCTGTTATTGGACATCTTTGGCCTTTTATTACTCCAAAACCAGCATATTTAGAATGTGCAGACAAGGACTAGAGACCCCTTTGCTGAGGTATAAGCAAAACGCAGACATTGTAAGCGCTCTGTGTCAAACCGGGTTTGTTAAACCATCAGGAGCCGGGCACATTTGATCTGATTTCAGCTACAATCCTGATGTGCCGCTATCAGACATCTGTAATATTTCCCTGTAAGACACCAGTCCATCACAGAACATGTCAGCAAAACATGAAAGAGAATGATCTATTTTTGTACAAAATGTAATTTTTTGTCTCTACGTAATTATTTTGTCTGTTCTATATTGTACACATTGTTGGTGTAAATATTCATTTTTTAAGTGGAGCCATGCCCTCAAACCTGGACTGAGGGAAGGGTTTATGTATGTTTGTTCCTCTGCCATTTTCTTTCATGGTACGCTCACCTGAGAGCTGAGGACAGCTCACTCATTCTTTTTTACAAGACAAATGGAGGGTGTATTGTGTATTATCTTATTATATTATGTCTGTTCAAAGGACTATTAAATTTCAGATTGTAAAAAAGACAATCTTTTATCTTATATATATATATATATATATATTATCTTATACAAACAAAAGGACTATTTGAGTTCTGAATAGTGGTGTTATGCAGGATATCAGATACAATATATAATATTAACATTAAATAGAGATCATTAAATAAGAACATTTTCATAAAGCAGAATATTGCTGCAATATATATTGGTATATAATAATGGAAATTATTTCTATTGCTCCAATCGAATTTAAAGCTAGGGCAAATAACATTTAGATAGTATTTAAAGATCCTAAACACATTGGTAATTCACATATTCAGTGATTGCAAAACATGTTGCAAATCGTTTGATGGCGAGAAAAGACCTGAAAATTGTCTTGCTTAAAAGCATTTATCATATCCATTTTTGGTGTGTTTAGCATAAGTACACTCATATTTACCCAACCACATCAATAAAACAACTGAATCCATGATTTGATAGAAAATATTTGCTCTTCAGTGATAAATTAAAATGAACTGAAAACATTACAGTAGATTATTAGAGTACATTAAGGGGGAAAAAAGGCTTGAGTGAGACTGTCACTATTCTGAGCAGACAGGACCTGCCCATCTCTCAGATAATAACCCTGCACCAAGTGCTATCAAACCACTGTAGAAGACAGACACTACTGGAAGCCGTCATTCTGAAGCTTCATCTAAAGCCTCTGAAATGCAGTGCTTTAACTTAACAATCACTTTTCCACAGTTTGATGGTCTTGTCGTTCTCCAGGGCTGCAGAGGCAATGATGTTCTCTGTGGGGTGACAAGCTGTCGAGATCACTACATCTAAGGACAAAAATACATCATACTTATGTTAACAAAAACAAAGAGGCTGCTGTGCGTTTGAGTCTGAGAGGTGTAGCAAATGGCATATACCTGTGTGCCCTTGCAGTTTCTGAACAATTTCTTTGGTCTGCAAGTTCCAGATATACACCATGTTGTCTTCAGAGCCTGAGATGATCCACTGAATGAGAGCAAGACAGATTCAGGTTATTCAAACACTGGTCTAAATAACTACACAACCATATATTAAAACAAATGCTTTGACAAAGTCATACTAAACCTACCTTTCCTCCAGTGACAGAAAAATTGGCAAACACACAATACTTTTCATTCTTATGTCCAGTATATGTCTTCAGACACTAAAAAAAAAAAAAAAATGTTACAATAGTTAAATAAAAGCAGGTTAACTTACTATTTAATGTACTTGTATTATGCTTATATACAGTTAATTATAAATACGTTAACATGGAAACAACAAAAAACTTTAACATAAAAAAAACATTATTTTTATACAATTTCACAAAGGCAGATACCCCCAAAATGAGGTTTTGTCAGATTTATTTCACTTCTGGTTATAAATTCATCCCCCAAAATATGGTTAATATTAGTGACAAAATCTAATGAACTTCCATTGTTAGTGTTATTTTTTTAACCATTTAACCTGACCCCTAGTCCTGTACATAACTGACAGAAACCTGTGCAAAACACTACATTTAAAATATAATAAACATGATTTGACTTGTAAAGTCTGTGTTTGTTTCACTAGGTTCCACTATATTAGGACATTTTTAATAATGTGGACTTTTTCGACTTGAAAGGTATACACATATTCTAGCATAAACAACATATCACAAATATGAGTTAACATACGTGTGGTATATATACAATGTATACTATTAATCGTTATGCATTAAGAAAAATATTTCATGAATATTATTTGCAGTCAGCATTTATGGTAGTTCAATGACATACCTTTCCCTTGCTGTAGTCCCAGAGCTTTAACGTACTGTGAGAAAAAAAGAAGCATATTTTCATTGTTAGCCGTTTTTCCAAAGTTAATTCATTCTGAGAAACTGCACTGAATGAGAAAAAAAAGAAACAGTCATTAGGGGGATGAGTTTACTCACTTGTCCAGTGTCGCAGCTAGAATGTATTTTCCATTTGGAGAAAACTTCACAAATGAGACAGGAGGGTTGTCATCATCTGAAAATAAACCAGATCAATTCACTATCAACACACTCTCCTAATTTGCATTTAAATAGACTACATTTATCCAAATAATGCTGCACACACCATCCTGCCGTCTGGCACCACAAGAGAACTCACGGCTAGAGGTCCAACTGAAAAGAAAACTTGACATGCTCTCCAGTTTCTCTAGTACTTACAGTAAAGAGAAAACAGTCACATACCTATAAGAGTTCTCAGACATTGTCCTGATGCAGTGTCCCAAAGTCGGCTGAAATACATAAATAATGCAATCACATCAGAAGTGTGAATGGAGGCTGACCCAAAAGGTACTACAAGTAAATGTTAAGTAATACAATACAAATAAATATCCGCTCTGTCTGATCCCAGAATGAGCTATGCCACTTTATCTTGTATGTTTTTGGGTTTGCAAAAAGTACTTTTAACAGATGGCACTAGTCAACTTACCATAAACCATCATAGCTACTGGATACTATTAGAGATCCGTCTCTGTTGAAGTGAACCTGGAAACATTACATTAAACGGACATCAGCAAAATGTGCGTGCAAACAAACAAAAGTATTTTTTTTTAGTAACTGATGTTTACCGCTGAGACGGGGTCCGAGTGTGCTGGCAGGGTCTTCAGACACTTCCCGGTTTTGACATCCCAAATCCGTACGCTCTCATCAAACTGTCAACATGAACCACATCACTTGATCACTAAATGACTTATGAGTACAAACACATATCTCATGTTGAGTTTTATTTATAAAAAAAATTCATTCATCTATTTGTTTGCTTACAGATCCAGAAACAAGAAGGTTCGACTGTGGATTGAAGTTACAACAGAAGACGTAGTTGCTGTGGCCTTTCAGTGTCTTCAGGCATTTTCCCTTCAAAAGCATGACAAAGAGTTAGGGGACAAAACTGATATGGGTGACACCCACAGCATCAGATAAAATTATTTGACCAGTTTTACCGAACTCATATCCCAGATCTTCAGTGATTTGTCATCTGAAGCAGACACCAAAAGATTAGAATCTGAAGACCAGGCAACATCTGATATTCCCTGCAATTACAACAGTATGATTCATTTCTGGAACAAGACGATTAAGACTCTTTTATACAATAGAATCTCTTTAATGCATTTGTTTGTGATTTAATTCACCCAAACGTAAACTTCTGTCATCATTTATTTACCAAACAAAAAAAATCTTTCTATCAACAGAAAATGTACACGTGAAGTCCATTCCACCAAGCTTTTACACTTTGAAAGTTCATAAACACATTGTAACAGTAATTAATATAAAATAACCAATTGTTTTATATGAGTGTAATTTATATATAAACATAAATCAAAAACCTACACAGAGATCAGCCCAACCGCATTAATGTCTTTATAAACTTTTTAAGCATGAAGGTCGGTGGGATGTATTTTCAGTGGAGTGACAGAAATGCCTCAGGATTCATAAATATGTTATTTTGAAGATGAACCAATGTCTAGGTCTAAGCAAATTAATGACTGAATTTCTGTAAATTGACACTTTAATGGAATTCTTTACCCAAATGTTTTTAGCAAATGTTGATTTTTGCTTTAGCTCTGATTAAAACTTACAAGTTTATGTCCTGCAAGACTCTTCTCAAATTTTCCATCAAAAGCGCCCCATAATTTGATGAGCTTGTCTGCCGCTGAAAATGAGATTGTCATTTCAAAATCTTCAAAGATTGGTTTGCTTTTTGTATATTAAACTTGAACATCACTAAAAAAAAACTACTTACATGAACTGGCTAACCATTCACCACTAGGGCTAAATTTGACCGATGATATAGCTTTTGTGTGACCTGCCAGGGTGAACTTCAAGGAGTAGTTTGGCTTCACAAGGGCAGACTTTAGAAAAAGAGGTAAACCACATTAACAGAGGAACCACTTAACAGAGGAACCATGAGGCAGGCTTTCTACCTTTGAAGATGATGATGCAGAATGTGTTTTATGTGTTTCTGCGTTTGGCTTCTTCTCTGCCATCACTGCACCTTGTGTGGGTAAATACAGGGGCTCTTAAGAAGAGATCGTGAAATTGTTTAACAGACTGAAAAGATGTACAAGATTCAAACAAATGCCATTTATTTCAATTGCCCATCATCAAAACAAACTTGTGCACCTGACCTGACAGCACTGGTGTGTTACAAAATGCACATGGCCTAAAAGAAAAGCCAGAATAACACGGCAGCCAAGCCCGTTACTTCCTCTTACTAACGTTACGTCAAATGTTTATCCAGAACTTTGAATAGTGTGGCGTATATTTTGACAGGCAGACACACATAAATCGGTTACAACAGTAAACATGTTTGTAGTTGCCGCCCTGTCACGCACACACGCCTGTCTGTCACACACTTAGCAAGGCTAACAACAGACCCAGTGCTTGCATTCAGCTCAGGTTTCCATATCACATAAACGATGCAAACACGAACAAAAGGAGTATAAACTTACTGGAGGGTTCTGAAGCAAACCTTTGGTCTCAAACGGTTCGCTCCAAACGATTGTGTTTACAAACTGCTAGAAAACGCGCTTGGGGCCACTGGCTGAGCCTAATAGAAATTACACGCGCGTCACCGCGCATGTGCAGTGTGCATGACAACTTCAGATTCTTATGACGGTGGCTCCTTTTTCTTTATTTTATTCGACGAGTTTACATTTCTCACAGTTTTGGCTTCTCTTAATAAACTTTGAACAAAATAATACATTTAAATGTTTTGCAAGTCATTTTATTAAAAATATTTCCACTAATAGAACAGAATGGTGTTCATTTTGCTCCATACAGAGCTGATCTGGGATCTGTCCTAACTGTTTTTTCATGTGCAGCGTTTACTACTGATCGGTAGTACAGATGATGAGATGGGAAACTTTATTATTATTATTATTATATGCAATTTGTTTTTATTTACAAGACATTTAGAAATAAATATGTTACATATTACATTATTTTCACCGGCCAAGGATAAAACAAGTACAGCACGTTACCTTTATCGACTTAATTTACTAGTTATAATATTCACAGCATGAGTATTTTATTAGATAACATTTGAATAAAATAATACTACCTATCCATCCATCCATCCACCCACCTATCTGTTTATTGTTTTATAAATGGAATAGCATTCGTTAGTATTGATTATTTGTGAACAACGAGTTTGTGTGTGTGATTGACAGACAGACATGTAGTTAGATAGACAGGCAGACAGACAAATTTGTGAGTTGGTCATCAACCCACAAAAAAAAAGCTTTTTAAAGTTTGAAATGTTAACTGTATTTTGTAACAATTATTATTATATTATATTATTATTATTATCGTTATTGATTGATAATAAACAAAGGCAGTATTTATATACGGGGCATGAGAACGTTAAAGACTGAACGGCGCAGAGAGCGACAGTTATTCATTTACACAACAACAACCACAATACCGTGCGACGCAGCGCGCATGCGCACAACACTACCCAACCAGTGTCGACCCCAGCCATCTATTATGCTTCTTCGCAATAAAAGCTACCCGAAAATCTGCAAGGAAAACGCTACCGGAGCTGCTTGGAGTGAAAGTAATAAAGTATAACATGCATATTTACGTTTAGCGCATTCCGATCGAAGTTTATGTTCAGTTTAGGTGATGTATATTGGTCTTTTGGGGGGAAAACACAGCTGAATGTGGCTAGCTGGATCTCCTCTGACAGAGTGGAGCTGATGAGCGGCGCTTTGCAACAATGTAACAAAACCTTCTTTCACGCGCAGCCGTTTCGATCTGCGAACGCAGAGCTTGCTGTATTTGTTTGCGCTGTTTTTTCTCGTTGTATCAAGCGGAAAACCCGGGCTGTAGGATGCATTGTGGGATGATTTCAAATTAGCCCGCTGAGTAGCTAGCTGGCGGAACGGCATGCACACACAATGGTTGTGTTAAAGACATGGTGGGGCTCGATCCTCGGCATTCCTCACTCGATGCCCTGTCTCTCCCGTGCCCGCCATCTTTTCAAGAACTTATATGTGTGTATATAAGTTCTTGATGCAGTTACTTTAACGCGCGATTCCCAATGCGTTTCCAGTCAAATTTACAGTTCGAGAGCTTCGTTTGAGGGCGCGCAGGGGCGCAATTTGCTAGCTGATGTTTTGCTTTAATTCTGACGAAACCTGCAATTTTTCATGGCCTCTTACAGGCAAGCGAAATTTTGTTCGCTTTGTTTTTATTTAAAACTATCGAAAGTAGTTCGAACGAAACGCGAAAGTTCATAGAATTTTCAGCTTTTCCCGGGTTTGTTTAATTAGTCATTCATTCGCGTGCAAGTTACTGGTAAAAATGCATGTAACTGGAAAATGTACAATAAATTACCTAAAAGCCACTTTTTTTTATTATAATTTATTTTATTTTATTTTTTAAAATTATTTTCAGCTTCTGAGTCATAATAAATATTAATGAATACAACTACTGTTTTTTTTTTTTTTTTAACAACATGCACATGAACTTCCACCATGATAGTGGTCTTGATAAGATGTTTACATTATATTAAAACTTTATAGCAATATATAATATAATGTATGGCTTTAATTTATATGATTCTGAAATAACATTTCAATTGATGCTGTATGGATACACACACACACACACACTCTCATAGGAATCTATATTTTTTCATGTATATTTAATAAGTTATTTCTCTGCGTTTATTGGCAGTATGCTGACACTCAGGTCCTGAGATGGGATGTATGTGTCGAGGTGGGACTAAGGAGCAGCAAGAGGATCATTGTTACTGAGCTAAGAGACGTACAAACGTCATTCAAGCAACTTTTTCCCCTTAACTGAGCAGTATGTCGGTAGTCACATCCCCTGCCCAGGTGCCTCCACCCATTGTGAACCCTCCCCCTCCTGAGGTCACGAACCCCACTAAGCCTGGCCGAAAAACCAACCAGCTACAATATATGCAGAATGTGGTTGTGAAGACTCTATGGAAGCATCAGTTTGCGTGGCCCTTTTACACACCTGTGGATGCCATCAAATTAAATCTGCCAGTGAGTAAAATGTAAATATACACTTATGTACCCATTATCAGTTTGAAATAATTGCAGTTTTTTTTTTTAAATGGAAGCAAAGTCTGCATAAATTAGATCAAATGCAGTTAAACAGTAAAATAATATTGCGTTTTGAAATAATTTATTTCTTGTTGTAATGTATTTTGAAATTAATTTATTCCTTTTTTGGCAAAGCAGACTTTTCAGCAGTCATTACTCCAGTCTTTAGTGTCACATGATCATTCAGTAATAGTTCAAATTTGTTGATGTGCTGCACAAGAAGCATTTATTATTATCACCAACATTAAAAACAGTTGTGCTTAATATTTTTGTAGAAACTGTGATACAATAACAAAATTTGAGCTAAGATTAAAAAACAACAATAAAAGCAGTACTTTTTTTTCAGTAAGGACACATGAATGGGTCTAAAGTGAGAGTAAACACATTTATGATGTTACAAAATGTTTATATTTCAAATAAATGCTGTTCTTTTGAATTTTCTACTCATTAAATATTCCTGAAAAAAATCTTAAGCAGAGCAGCTTTGACATCACAGGAATAAATAAAAAAAGCATAAATAGAAAACAGTTGTGTTAGCTTGTAATAATATTCCACAATATTGTTTTTTGACTTTGTGCCTGGTGTAATTTCTCTAGTGCCTCTAGTGTTACCAAATGGAATTGCAAAAATATTGGCTGTTTTTAAAAGGGTCCCCTGCCTGTATTGCATAATTGAGTCAGGATATGGTTGTTGTTGTTGTATTGGGATTATATATATATTAAAAAAAAGTACAATTTTATTTCTGGGAAATTAAATATGGCTTTAGGATAGATTTAGTTTTTGAACATCTAAACAAATTAAACATGACTCAAAAATGTTTTTCTTCCACCTATTGCATTACAGCCTGTCTAATTTATTGTCTTTGTTTCTAGGACTACCACAAAATTATCAAGAATCCAATGGACATGGGAACCATAAAGAAGCGCCTTGAGAATAATTACTATTGGACTGCTGGAGAATGCATGCAGGATTTTAACACTATGTTCACAAACTGTTATATCTATAACAAGGTAGATTAGAGTTCTTAATGTTTATTTAATATATAGCTAGTTTGTTTTATAATGTGTGATTTAAATCTAATTCCCTTGAAATATTGTCCTAGCCCACAGACGACATTGTACTTATGGCTCAAGCCTTGGAAAAGATTTTCCTCCAAAAGGTAGCTCAGATGCCCCAGGAGGAGGTGGAACTTTTACCCCCACCACCGAAGGGTAAAGCACGGAAACCAGGAACACCCCCAGCTTCAGGTAACTGACTGGATGTCACAATTAAGTAACTGGTGATATGCTCCTGAGGGAGAGATTCCAGCTGACCTTGTCATTATCACATCCAAACAGAAAACCAACAATCAATAGCACTGACTAGCGGTTCTCCATCCTCGTCATGTCCGAGCTCCCCTCCTCAGCTGGCTCAGACTCCTGTAATAGCTGCAACTCCAGTCTCGACCATCACCTCCAATGTCCAAGCTGTGCCCCCTGCCACGTCCATGATCCCAACTGCACAGCCTGTCATCAAAGTAAGACCAGTTCAAATTATGTGGAAGCAGCAGGTTTTATTTACTCCTTCCTTTTTTATTGTTTCTGTCATAGCGGAGTACATTTTGAGGTCATCTGTAGCCTAGGGGAAAATGTTTTGTTTTAGGAATGGATCATCATTTTTAAGTATGTATTTATTTATAAATTAGAAGAAATTGACATATTTACATAAATCTATTATCTATGATCTATTTAATCATAATTTGATAGGTATTATAATTATTTGTTTTTCTTTGCATTATTATTTAGCCGCATAAATATTAGTTATTGTATAAGTATAGTTTTTTTTTTCATTATTATATACAACTAGTTTATTAGTTTATTTATTTTTTTTATTTATATAATATACTTTTTTTTTTCTTCGTTTCTCCTTCCATTTTTTTAGCTTTAAATATTTTTAGCAGCTGGGCTTTAAAGGGGATGAATTTAGAGAATTTAGATGCATCTTCTTTGTTTTCTGGCAGCATGCTGTGCTTTAGTGTGTTAACAGTCTAAAAGTAGCTGTAAGATTGTCAGCAAACTTAAACCTCTTCTCAGATGTCACATCTCTAAATTCATGTCCTAAAGCCATCAAAACAGCTTTTGTAACAGATTCACTGCCTTCAGCAATACATTTCACATCGCCTACTGTGAGCAATGTTCCTTTTGTTATGCATAATCAGTCTTTTTATGAGGACTATGATAGTTTGTGCAATAAAATGATTTGTAGACTGTTTGTTTGTTCAATAACTGTCTTTTAGTGTCTTTAAATCTCTAAAAAAAACATGTCTGATGGCTGCCTGATCAATTTGACCCTAAACCAGACCACTTATAAAAGGCTTCCTTAAGTGTAGTCTGTCAGACACGGGTATTTTTGTTCTTTCATTGTGTTATAATTGATCTAATTTTCCTTAGAAGAAAGGAGTGAAGCGGAAAGCAGACACTACCACACCCACAACCTGCGCGATCACTGCCAGCAGAAGTGAGTCGCCCACTGCGATGTTGGAGTCCAAACACAGTAAAGTCATATCCAGACGAGAGAGCACGGGCCGACCCATCAAACCTCCCAAAAAGGACCTGGAGGATGGGGATGTCCTACAACAAGGCAACAAGAAAAGCAAGCTCAACGATCATCTCAAATACTGTGACACTATTCTTAAAGAGATGCTTTCCAAGAAGCATGCGGCCTACGCTTGGCCCTTCTACAAGCCTGTAGATGCAGAGGCCCTCGAGCTGCATGATTATCATGAAATCATCAAACAACCAATGGACCTCAGCACTGTCAAAGTATTGTACCAATTTCACCTTATAAAGACAGAAGTTATTTGACTTTTTTTTATAAAGTATTATTTCTGCATACAATAGTTTATATTTTAATATTTGAATTATTACATATGTCTGTGTGTGTATATATGTAGTAAAATTTCCAAAAGAAAATTAGGTACTATAAATATTACAATAATAACAAATTCTGTATACAAGCTAGAACTATAACATTTCTAGTTATTTCTTATTCATATAAAACACTTTCTTTGAATTATTTCTGCACACAATAGTTTATATTTTATTATTTGAATTATTGCATATGTATGTGTATATATGTAGCAGGGCTTAAAAACGGGAAAAAAATCCATTCAGTTCACTCCGAGCAGAATTGATATTTTAACGTTTCTGTTCTTGCTTTCCGCATTAAACAATGCGTTCTGAAAACGGTTTTCTAGAAAAAAATACCGGTTAATAACGTTTTTTTTTAATATTATATATATATATATATGTGTGTGTGTGTGTGTGTGTGTGTGTGTGCATGTGTTTGTCTTTTAATAACATGCTTGATTATTAATGATTAAACTAATTTGCATGTTCGTGTTATTTGTACATTATGTGTCTTAAAACCGAAAGTAAACCAGTTCGAGTAAAATTCCTTAAA
>JAUMHG010041849.1:0-22031 GCA_032359395.1 Enteromius anoplus
AGGGATTTTAAACATAAGTAGTGCCGGCTATGCGTTATTACTTTGGAGCGGTTATTATTCGAAAAGAACGAACCTGCCAATGTCTCAACTGACCAATCAGAATCAAGCATTCCAGAGAGACGTGTAATAAGTTAGGACAACACAATTTTTGCTGTGTTATCATAAAAAAAGGCTTTAGAGATCATTTTACATTTATATTGAACTAGTCGCATATTTGTATTTACTTTACATATGCCATGGACCTAAAACATCTTTCCACCCCTGTTAAAACGGCAGGTTTCTGTGATGTAAATTAAAACAACAAACGGAAATCTTTTAGGTAAGGTGAAGTAAAAATCAAAAACTAATAATAAATAATGTGGTTGCATGAGTGTGCACAACTTTAAACGAGTACTTTCTTCAAGCACCTTTTGAGCATTACACGTCTTGACTTTTTGCCCACGCTCCAAGTCTCTCAGATTGCGAGGACATCTCCTGTGCACAGTCCTCTTCACATTACCCCACAGATTCAGGTCTGGGCTGGGCCTTTCCAAAACTTCAGTCTTCTTCTGGTGAAGCCATTCTATTGTTGATTTAGATGTGTGCTTTAGGGTATTATCGTGCTGAAAGATCATCTTGAGCTCTCTGGCTCTTTCGCCTTGTGCCCCAGTGCAAGCTGAAGAATAACAGCCCCAAAACATGATGCTGGCACCACCATGCTTCCCTCTGGGTGTGGTGTTTCTTTGGTAAAGTGCAGTATTGTTTTTGTGCCAAACATACCTTTTGGGTTTATGACCAAAAAGTTCAACCGTGGTGTCATTAGACCATAACACATTTTCCCACATGCTTTTGGGAGACTTATAACGTGTTTTAGCTGGACATGGATTTGTTTCTTGCCACTCTACTCCACAGCCTAGTCATATGAAGAATACTGGGGATTGCTGACATGTGTACTACACAGCCAGTACTTGCCGGAAATTCCTGCGGCTCTCTGTAGGCCTCCCTGACCAGTTTTCTTCCTCCACTTGATGATGACTGTCTTCACTGTGTTTCATGGGATATCTAATGCCTTGAATACACTTCTCTTGACTGATACCTTCTAACAGTGAGAGCTTAACTCTATTTGGGTTCAATCAGAGGCACTCTAAATGATGACATTGGTGTACTGACTCCTATTTAACCTGAGTTTGAATTCCAAACACAACCACATCCTTAGTTATAATAGGGTGTGTACACTTAAGCAACCAAATTATTTTAGTTTTTTATTTTAACTGCACCTTTCCTGATTTAAATGTTTTTTTTTTATGTAGTTGTACAGGGGTGTGTAGACTTTTTATATCCACTGTATAGAAAAAATATCTTAAATTGGATAATGTTGTAGTAGAGGAATATTGGAAGCATTTTATTTTATTGCTAGTATTATTTAAAAAGTTAATTATTTGTTATAAAAAGTTACGTTAATATTATAATATCAGTGTGTTTGTGTGTGTGTGTGTGTATATAAATATATATATATATATACATATATATGTATGGAGTTGTTCATTTATTATAGACTTAACTTTAATGTTTTTTATAGCTTCAAATATTTAATGATATAAAAAAATAATAATAGCTATTAAATTGATTGGTACTTATGCTGTATATTTCACCTTTAAAATGTCACATCTGTGTGTTTTATCCTTCAGATCCCAGGAGCTGCGGAGTGCGGGATCACGAGTGATGATGTTTTCTGGCTCAAAGAGTCTCCGAAAAAAACGTAAGTCGCTTTTATGTTGTGGTCAAAATTATTTATTTTAGGCCAAAAATCCTGATAGGATAAATTAGGATATTAACCTCTTAACTGTCACAGTTTACTTCACTATAATGCAATTAAATCCTAATCCAGTCATGACAAACTCCTAAATAGATATTTGTTCTACACATTATAAATCATGTAGGAAGAGTAGTAGATCAAACTACAAAAATCTACAGGAGTTCTGATCCTTTCTTTGTTGCCCCTATCACACTTTAGAAATCATGAGAAATGAAATATCAGCTTAAAATCTCAATATCCATACTTTGAGAACCATGTTAAAATCAGACATTAAATGCTTTCATGATCTTCATTTAATTAAGTGTTAAATAAAGATCATGTTCTTATTTTTCCTTCTTTTTTATTTATTTATCTAGCACTATAGGCCCTACTGTATATTAGTTAATATTAGTCTTAAGTACTATGTGCTTATATTGAAATTAATTATCTAATACAATGTTTTACATTGTACCTGCATGGAATTACATCTGTAACTATTTTCTGTTATTACAATTACAATGTTGACCCATTCCTTACAACTTAACCAACCCTTAAATCTACCCATATCTCTAAACCTGTCCCTAACCTACCCGTATCCCACCTCAGTAGCAGCAGAAGTGTTTCACAATACGATATGAACACAATAAGTACATAATAGTTCTTTGTACTGTGAGCACATAATAATGAAGGTGTGACTATTAACTATAACTCGTGTTGTTTTCAGTTCCTTCCCCTCAGCTGGAGTCACGCTATAGTTTCTGTCGCGGCCGTATCCTCTCAGACAGGTGATGTTGTTTTGCTGCTGAGCTGTCAGCTGTACAGGTGTGATTTCAGAGCTCATCCTGTGGAAGTGGCGAGGTCTCGGTGACTGACGGGCATGAACAAGAGCACTGGCACGCATGCCCGAGAGGGCCAAGGAAAGGCTTTAACATTGACTTTTCCACCAAAACAACAGAGCGTCTGTCAGGACTGATGACGCACCGTATATGCTTTGGCTTCTGAAGACTACCAAATGATCATTCAGTATGATATCAACCCTTGGGCTCGTTACATGAACGTCGGTGTTGAAAAAAGGAGCTAGGTAACTGTTTTCCTGTGCTTCAGGTGTCCGACAGGCCTCGGGACTCACAGATGCTCGTGCAGTAAATAGTCTTCTGTGCTGTTATCTCTCTCTGCTCTGCTGGAACGAAAGACTTTAGGGAAGGTACAGCACGAACTTGCCGATCTTATCAAGGTCAGGGTTATTATAGAAGTGGCGGCCAAGCTTGACCGAGTCTACAGTCACCGCGGTTCACACAGACTCCCCAGAATTAACCCTCTCTCGCTTCTGAGACTTCGGTTGAAGAGAATACTATCCTAGGCCTGATAGTAAATATCCACAGTTGTTGAAAGGCATGATCAAATATGAGCTGTGTTTGTGTGCGTGTGTGTTTATGAGAGTGAAATACATTCACGTGAGAGAGGTAATGTGATTGGGGAAACATGGCAATATGATTATGCAAGTTTTCAGTTAAGTGTGTAAAATCGGCATGTATGCTGGTTTTCATTGATTTGCGTTGGACTATGCATAATTCTTATGTGCAGACATGTTTTAGTATTATTAATATTTAATGACACTACTGGTCAAGTTTTGAATAGGCCTAATTAATTTCCTAAAAAAATAAAAAAAGTCTCTTGTGCTCACAAGGGTGCATTTATTTGTTCATAAATGCAGACAAAAAGAGTCATGTTGTGAAAGATTATGACAATTTAAAATAACTTAATTTTAATATGTCCTAAATTGTGACGTGTGAAGTGAAAAATTCTGCTTTGCAAGGCATTAATCCTAATGAAGGAATCAGAATGACTTATTATTTAAAATAAATTATTAGTATTGTCAAACAATAAAAGTGGTTTTAATTTTTTTTTAACAACCTAATATATGTATATATAATGTGTATATTTATTATGTATGTATAAATATACACACATGCATGTGTATATTTCAGAAAATGTGTACTTTTATATATTAGATAATATAATTTATTAGTAGTAGTATGAAATATAATTAATAATATATGAATATAAATATAGACATGTTGATACTTTCAATATATATATATATATATACAGTATATATATATATGTATGTATGTATATATTGTGTGTATTTAGATATACATAATAAATGCACAGAACATATATCATGCAAACAAAAACTTTTATTTTGGTATTAATCATGATTAATAATTTGACAGCACTGCTAATAGTATTTTGCAATATTACTGATATACTGAGATCAAATAAAACCTTTAGAAAATAATAATAAGTAACGTTATAAATAATTAAATATTTATAATTAATTATAAATATAAAAAAAAATGTCTAAATATTTAGAGATGCTTAATTTTAGGTTTTCAATCATGTCAGTATACACAACAGAAAGCGATTCCTCTGAATGACGTTGGTGGTCAACAGATTACACTGAACAAAAGCAGATGAATTTGGATGCATGAGATCTAAATGCGTTTAGGTCTCATGTATCATACATTAGTCATTCTGTACTTTAGGGAATGTCCGTTTGTACTAATCCAGCAAGGTTTTTAGTCTGTGCCGATCCTGATCCTCAGACATGTAGCAGTGTGGCAGGAGGAAGCTCAGGGATGTGTGTAAAGCGGCAGAAAAGAGGTCTGAGATGTTGCTCCTAATCCCTCCGTAAGCTGCTGCACAAAAGAGCCGTAAGTGCAGATGTGCATTAGCAGTGAAGTACACTAGACGTGTGTGTGTGATGTTGCTCTGGTGTAAGTGTGTGTCACTCAGCAGCACCGTGTAAGGACATCCTCAAGGATTAGACCTTGTGTTAACAATTAGACTTCACCATGACCGTGAATCTCAAGCTGATGTCACACGCCGTCGACCACACACAGTCATCTTGATTGAGTTTCCCTCTGTCTCTGGGGCTCGGAAAGTGCTGTGTAATTGTTGATCTCTTTAGATGGTTTAGCATCATGTTAAATCATGTTTCTGATGCTGTTGTTCGTGCCTCTCATCTGTGTGTTTCTGTGTGTTTCAGGTTGGTTGTTGGTGCCAGTTGTATCCTTCAAATCTTTTTACCCTGATACACTACGATTAATCGATAAGTGCATTTACAACCAAATGCTGATAAATCAACCTGTGTTTTTCTGAACCGGAATGCATGTAAAGGTGCATTAAAGCGGGTGAAAATCTCTAGGTTTTTGACTTTTACCCAACATAAAAGCAGTAAGGCTTCAGTTTATTAAGCATAATTACTTTATGATTGTGCGAGTAAACACACTCAATGACTGATTATACCACATAACATATAGGTTTTTAAGCCACTAAGTGATTTCCTAAACAGCCATTTGTTTAATATTACTGTTATGTTAGTGCTGTCAAATGATTAATCGTGATTAATCACATCCAGAATGTATGTGTATGCTGTGTATATACAGTATAGCATGTTATCTTTTATATATTAAATATATTTATTTTTTAGATAAATTATATCAATAGAAATATAAAACGTAAATATACACAGAACACACATGTAAACAAAACCTTTTATTTTATATGCGATTAATCATTTGATAGCACTGATATACATGTTTTATATATATATACAATATATATATATTTTTTTTTATAGTTTTCTCTCATAGACTGACATTAATGCCATAATCAATTAGCATTAAAAATAAATAAATAAAAATAATTGCATAAAATAATTTATAAAACAGACCGGTTCTTCTTTTTTGCAGGAAATGGTGCATAGAAAAAGAAAAGACACAGATGAGGATGATTATGATAATGATTATTATTTTATGTTCCTTCACTGTGTGTGTAAAGATGTAGCGTTGGAATGTGCTGGCTTCCTTACAGGCATTGGTCTGGACACCACTGTGATGGTGCGCAGTATCGCCCTCCGGGGCTTTGATCAGGTACTGCATCTCTGTTTTGGTGCCTGACAGCAAGTCCTGATAATGTATATTTACAAACAGAAAGAATTTGATTCATTTATTTAAATTTTTAATTACCAAATTTAATTTGTTTTCAACTTGTGAAATATACACATACAAGTACAGCTGTCACTGGTCTCAATAACGTTTGGTTTGGGCATTCTTTAATGTGACTCACCGTGGTAGAACCGCGGGGCTGTGTGGCAAAAACAGGATGACAGACCTGGCCAGACTTGTTTTATGACCCTGTTTTTTATCTTTAATTAATGGTTGTAGTGTTCTGACAGGAGATTTGTCATGTTGTTATCAAGCATTACACCCGCAGTGTGTCTGACAGAAGTAATAGAATCACAACAAAGAGCAAATTGCTCAGTTGAACTAAAATCTGTGTTTAAGAAAACAAATGATGAGGAAAAGCACTTAAATGTACTGTATTTGAAAGCCTCTTTTTATTTGTACAGTTACTCTTTGTTAGGTTGCCACTGCCATGTGTAGATAATTTGTTTTCTCTTTATTTCAATTAAAATGTTACATTTAAAAATGTATATATAATTAAAGAAATATCTAATATTTTTATGGGTAGGGTTAAAATGCAATTTTTATTGTTCAAAACGTGTTATTATTTCCTCTCGTTTAAAGGAGAATGACAGTCCTTTCTGTGAGATTTCCGCAGAGATTGATATCCTGAGATCTGAAATGTGTATTATTTCTCTAAAGGCTCTAAAGAATAGAAATTGTTCATATTTCCTTTTTTTTTTTCTGCTTGTCTTTCAGCAAATGTCTGGTTTAGTCACAGACTACATGGAGGCGTATGGCACTAAGTTCTCCTGGAGGTGTACACCAAAACGAGTAAAAAAGCTCCCGTCTGGACTTCTTCAGGTCACATGGATGGACATCAACACTAAAGAGGAGCATCAAGACACCTTCAACTCAGTGCTTTGGGCTGTAGGTGAGGCCTTCATGCATCTCAAACACATGCAGCCTCATTTAATTCTTGAAGCACTTTTTCTTTAGACGGGTTCCACAGAATGACATTTTAGCAAATTTTAATCATTCATTTATTTATTATGTTTTTGCACACACAGTCATATGTACATGGTTTGGAAAAGTAAGTCATTTCCAGGTTTGGAAGAGTGTGGAAAAAGAAAGCAGGGTATAAGCTGAAAAAACTCCCAGACTTTTGCCTCTATTTAAAATATTCTTTTAATTGATACATTTAGGAAAAAAGCCTGTTTCCGTCCCTGAATAGAAAATACAAAAAAAGAGACTTTTCATGTTGCAATTCTGACTTTTTTTCTACCTCGTTCACTTACACATTAATATTGTCGATTTATCTATATATTGTGTAAGGAGCCGTGTAATAAGCAGTCATTTCATTACAGTAAATCCTCTTTAAAAACCCTTCTGTTTCTTTGATCAATCTCTCAGGGTTTGTTTAGCGATTAATGACTGTTTCACGTTACGTTAACTCTTATCGCTCAAACAGAGATTGATGCAGCAGGAAAACATGTTGTACAGTTGAGTCATCCGCTCTGATCAGTTATGCTTTCATCGCTTTTCCAGAGCATAAATCCTCATAATTGAATATATCTGTTTGTGCTTACACCACAGTGCTGCTTCATCAGCACAAACGGCACTATCAGGCCTGCAAACAGGGTAATAAAGAGAGAGCGATGGAATCATCTAGGGAGGTGTTAATCACTGGTCTGAGATCTGCTCTTTAGGGCCAGGATGCACCAGGGGCCCCGGGGTCACCCCATTCCCTGCTTTGTTCTCTGGCTCTGGGTTTTCCTGCCAGAGTTGTCTGTCTCTCTCTGTACGGAAACCCACCCAGAGCTTCCACGGTTTTCCCCTTTTCTCGTCCCTCAGCATCTCTGAGCACAGATGCCATCCTCTGCCCTGCTCTTCTGTCTCTCACTCGTCCGATTTCTCTCATTCCGGTGACAGGGACAATGAGCGGGATAGAGGAATATCCGGCTGCCTGGTGCTTATTTATCGATGGTGTGAGAAGAGTTTGTACAGTGAGGATGAGACATCAGCTTCCTGTCTGGATGATAGCAATAGCAAAATTGCCTCGATGGCATCGTGGTCACATGACCATATGAAACGATAGGACTTCTGGGGAAAAATTGGGTTTTTTAAAATACGCGAACCTGGACCACAGAACCAGTCGAAAGCGTCAGTTGTTCAAAACTGAGATTTATACATCATGAAACGCTGAATAAATAATCTTTCCATTGATATCTGGTTTGTTAGGAGAGGACAATGTTTGTCTGAGATACAACTATAAGATCTGGAATCTGAGGGCGCAAACAAATCAAAATATAGAGAAATTAAGTGCTTGAAGTTCTTGGCAATGCATATTATTAATGAATAAAATATGTGGAGATATATTTACAGACAGAAGGAAATTTGCTTCATTTCGTTTCAGAGATTTTGGTCCAGACTTTGGTCCAGTTTGCGGTCGTGGGATTCCTGTCAGTGTGTATCACAGATATGTGTGTTTAGTCAAGGAATGAACTTGAGTGCTAAAAACTCAACTGATATCTGAAAAATAAAACAGTGGTGTCACGAGACATAAACAAATTGCTGAAAATAACACATTTTATTTAAATTGATGCAATTATTATTTATTATCTTTGCTGTGTTTTTTATTTTAGTAGTAAATAAAAACTCCTTTATGTGGTAATTACAATTACAACTAAAATTAAATAATTTATAATTAATATTTATAATTGTGTAAATTATATAAATGTGCATTATCTATTAAAATCAAATGAACTTATTTAACTCAAATTTGCTATATAAATGTAATATTATTAACAGAAAACGTGCAGATAAATCAGCAGTTGTTTATTGACTGTTGCTGATGGTTTGAGAGGCCGATATCCTCTATCACACCCCTGAGAGGATGCTGTGTTTCTCTGTCCTGCTCTCTGTTTCCCGCAGTCAAAGCATAAAAATGGTCATTTCTATCTCCCTCGTGGCACCTCATAGAGCGGCCCCATCCCTGGTCTTGTCTCTTACCCCCAGCGGAGCTCTTCCACCCTTCCGCTCCTCCATCCTTCCTCTGAGCTGCACCCTTCTGCAGGTGGCTGCTAAACGCCAGGAAAAGAGAACATTTCCTCCGTATCCTCCTTACTGTAGCTTTACTGCTTTTATGAGGATTGAAGAAGGGAAGTACTATCCTTTACATAAATAGGCTTTCCGATTGGTTCACAACTGTGCGTTTGATGTATTTAGACGTTTAGAAGTTGTGTTTGTTAACATTAATGCAGCTAACATTAACAATGAGTGATCATATTTTGATGCAGTAGTGTTAGCAAAGAACAATACATACTGTAATAAATGTATCGTTCATTGGTTGTTTGTGTTAGTTAATGGCACCTTATAGTACAGTGTTACCCATTTTACTTATTAACATGTAATAGTTACAGATTTAAAGTTCAGAGCTTTAAAGTTCCTTTTTTTTATCCATATTAATTTATAGGCTCCAGTTTTACAGTAGTAATCATAACTTTGGACTAGTGCTGTCAAGCAATTAATTGCGATTGTGTTCGTACTATACGTAAGTGTACTTTGTTTATTTATTATGTATAAACACACAAACGCACAGGGTATATATTTTGAAAATATTTACTTGTATAGACATTTATATATTTATATTATTATACTTGCACACTCTATAAATTATGTAAACAAAAACTTTTATTTTGTGTGCGGTTAATCGTGAGTAATCATTTGGCAGCATTACTTTGGACAACTATATTCATTTTGTAATATCAATTCTCTGTGATATCTAGATGAAGCCATTTTATCAGTTTAATTTAATTAAGGGCATATGTTTTTCACTTTTTTTGCATTATAGTTGCCCGGAGCTGTTTTTATTTATATTTATATATAATTAAAATCGTGATGAAGGAGTACAGATCTCACACTGATTTCGTGTGTGTGACTGGAATGGAAAGCAGTTTAATCCTATCTTATTGTTTCATCCATTTTCTCTCCGGCCTGTTGAGTCGATAAGGCTCATTTAAAGTCTTGCCAGGCAGATTGTTGTGGCTAATTAACATGTTGCCCTTGAGGTTTCTGTCTTGTATGACTCCAGGCTTTGTTCTTGTGCATTATCAGAGCCAGCTGTGTGTCTGTGGGTGTGTGTGTGTGTCTGTGTCTGTGTGTGTGTGTGTGTGTGTCTGTGTCTGTGTGTGTGTGTGTGTGTGAGGGAGAGAGCGAGGAGGTGTGGGTTCGAATTCTCAGGCCTAGTCCTTATCAGTGGGTCCGTGTTGTTGTGTCCAGCCTTCACAATAGCCAGCAAACTTTCAGGAGCCCCAATCAGACAGAAAAGGGACGGGAAGTACACTACAGGAATTGCTCGCTCCAGTTTGACGCAGATACTGGTACTTTTCCCGCTTTACTGTAATCATCGTTTCACGTCCCTTTTCTCAAATGAACCAATAAAACGTGCATTCTCACTATTATCAGCCTGGCTTTGCCCACACAAAGTCAAGGACGTTCTTTTTCCACGGGCCGTGAGGGATATCTTGAGGGTTTTGTTGCTGATGGAATGTGGTGTAAAACAAAGGATGTCTTTCATGTAAATTACACCGGCAGAGCTTGTCGTATGGGAACTTCTGAGCCTGTGTGGCAGCAACATCAACAATACAGACTATTTTATTGCCAAATAACACCATTATTATGGATGATTTTTACTGCTTGTTTTTATAAGACATTGCAGTTTTGTCTTCAAAAACATTTAATACATTAAAAAAATGGAATAGCCGAAAAATATGTATGCACACACGTGTGAGAGACAACTATTCGGAATAAATCTGTAATCTGAAGATGCAAACAAAAATCGAAATATTAGGAAAAATGCCTTTTAAAGTTCTCAGCAATGAATATTACTAATCAAAAATAAAGTTTTGATATATGTACTGTTGGAAATTTACTAAATATCCTCGTGGAACATGATCTTTACTTAATTTCCAAAATTTTGGCATAAAAGAAAAAATATATATCATTTTGTCCCATACAATTAATGAATTGTTGGCTACTGCTACAAATAAACCTGTGCTGCTTATGACTGGTTTTGTGCTCCAGGGTCACATATAAGTGTGTGTGTATTTGAAGTTCTGCTTACAATGATTCATACTTTGAGTAAATATGATCAAAGGCGTCTGTGAAAATAAGTCTGCACTGTTTATCCATTGGTGCATAAAAAAAAAAAAACTTTAATTAAAGTAAAAAAAATAAAAATAATAATAAAGTGGGGAAACGATTATGTGTTACTGAGCACAAAAGCAAGCTGCTGTGGGTGTCCCAGTTCCCTGACCTGAACCCTGTATCTGAAGAGATTCTGGATGAAGGAATGGTCTCTGATATCGTGTCAGATGTTCTCCAGACTCTTCAGGCATTACACACTCAGGTTGAGGCTGCAAGAAGGATTAAATAAAAGGGTACAAGGTGTCTTTATGTACTTTTTTTATTTTTTATTTTACTAAAAGATCAAAAGGATTAATGATACAGATTTATTTTTACAGCCTTCTTTGGGGTGTGAATCATTTTGAGCGCAGCTGTATGTTCTGTATATCTGTGTGTAATCGCTCATGCATGTTAGAGTGTATCTATGGCTGAGGTCTTACTGTAGTCGAGCCGAAGGAAGTTGTTTCTGCTCTTGAGGCAGGAAAAGGGGCTTAATGTTTGTTGTTCTTGCTGGCTGATAGCATCTACATGGGTACCTCTGGCTTCTGCTGCAAACATTGTTTATTGTGATACCTATGAAGGCATTGGGACTCGAGTCTCGAGTATGTGTGTGTGTGTGTGTGTCTTAAACGCTGTTAATGGGGGTAGGGGGAAGTAGATGGACAAGTGTCGACAGCCTCTCTCAGCCCTCGGATAGGAAGTGACAGAAATGACACGGCAGGCCCCAGGTGGCTGATGGGATGGGCATCCAGGTCTCCTCATTACGCCCTCTGTCAGACCACCACACAGAAACTCTCCACCCCAGCTGTGCTTGTGTTTTCTTTTCTAATCACTGGATAAAATTTTGGCCGCTAATCTCAGGGTGTAAAGCCACCCCTAAATTCTCCCAGCAGGCTGAGCGGTTGATGGGTTAGATCACCCAAAAATGATAAAACGAATCACCCTCATGTCATTCCAATCTGGTAAGACTTTTGTTCTTCCACAGAACACAAATTAAGATTTTCTTTCTGAGGAGCAGAAACGTAGCGAGGATTTTGGTAAAGTAAAGAAGAAAAGAATATTTCTTTTGTGCACAAAGAAAACAATAATAAGATAATTTAATCAGCAAATATTTTCTCCGAGTTACCATCATTATGGAGAGTATCCCAGAATGTTTAGCATGTGCATGCTTTTTCCTGAAAGTAAACAACACTAAACAACTCTTTCCTCAATCATCCAAAAGCTGTCTCAGAATGGATTAATTTCTCGATTGGGGACGCATTAATTTATTCTCCCAGCTCTACCTGTCATTATCTTCTTCTCTTTGACTTTAGGCAGAGCCCCGGAAACCAAGACCCTCAATTTGGAGAAGGTTGGCGTGGAGATAAACAAAGAAACGGGGAAGATAATCGTAGCCGCTGACGAAGCCACATCCGTGTCGAATATTTTCGCTATCGGAGACATCGCTGAGGTAGGTGTTATGGACGAATGTCAGGGTAACCGAGCTCACGGCTCGAAAGCAACCAACCCAGGCTGTTCAGAAATATGAAAAGTGATTCAAAACACTTTTTTGATGCAGCCGTGCTGTTTTAACTTTCTTGTGTGGAACTATAGGCTCACAGGGTTCGAACCGGATCTTTTCATCACTCAAGTGATTTTAAAAACAACTCAGACTGTGTTAAAGCACTTAACAGTATCAGGAATGTAGAGTAATTTATAACGACAAGATTAAACGCTCAATTTTCAGTTAAAGGCATTTCATTATTGAGTTCAGAGACAAACAAATCGACAATAATCCCTAGAAATTGATTGTGTTAAAAAAAGCTATTTATTCCAAAAGCCTTCTTTATGATGCAATGTGTTGATTTATTAGGAATATAATGATTTCTTATGTACTGTAGTTTTAATGAGGTAAATCTACAATAGCAAAAATATCAGTGCATCCATAATTATAAACGTATGTGCGCCACAATAAACGAATGTACATTAAGAGGGTTTTGTGCATGTGATTAGATTTGTAGTGAAACTAACCCATACGCTTCCAGGGGGTTAGCATGTGTGTTTTAAAGGGGTTTTTATAACCAAAAATATTTCTATTTTTAAAATTATAAACTCAAATCACTGAGTTCTCAGGAGAGGGTTGAGTTTTGGCTTCTTGGCTGACCTCTGACCTCTGAGAAAGTCATATATACGTAGAACGGCTTGGAAGTGAGTAAATTATGGGCTAATGTTCATTTGTGGGTGAACTATTCCTTTTAAATTGTTTTGAATTCATAACATAATATTCCGAAAGCAATTACACTGAACTGACTTCTCTCACTAAAAATTCTTTGTTCAGGCTACATATCTATTATTTTATTTATTTGTTAAAAACCTTTTAAAAGTTATGTTTTGTACCTAAAAGTCCTTCAGTTCAAAGTCTCCGAACTCTACAAAATCAAGTTGAGAAAACTCAAAAAATCTCTCGAAGCTAGTTGCCTTGAACTTTTTAAGTTTTCTCCACTTTGGATTTATTTTATTTTTTTACAGTGTACTGGTAAGTTTTTGAGTTTTGCAGAAATGTAGGGAGAGGCACATATTTCCAGTGATGCCATGTTGAAAGCAACACAGCATACTCTTGTCTGTCAGTTCAGTCGCTCTCCTGGAAGGTCGTTGGCCCTTAACATCTCCGACACAACTGGCTGCCGGGATCAAATATCGCAGCTGCCCGTCATCCGCAGCAGCTGTGTGATTACTGGCGCACACACACAGAGCCACAAAACGAGTCCAAAGAAGCGCCCGGTAGTCTTCACGCCCCTTTGAAGTGCATCACTTCTCATTTTTTTAATGAAAGAAAACAAGATGTTGAGCTGCACCTGGTTACAGCCAAGAAATGCATTTACTATACAGCTGCCACACACACACACACACACCCGAGGCGGTTCCTTGGACAGCAGGATGTACAGAAGTTATCAGACTGGTTGCTGATGCCATTAGTCAGTGAGTGAGAATTTGCCCCACGGTGCTGCATGTTCCTGTGCTGTTACTGTAGGCATGTTTTTCACAGTGCTGTATGGCAGCCGTCCACCTCCGCGCTGTAATCATCATCATCGTGACGGACAGCCGTGTAATGTTGGGATGATACTTATGTCTGAAACATCTGATCAGGCTAATCACACACAGATTTACACGTAACCACACGCTGTTCGAATGTAATGCAAAGGAAATGATTGTTTACGATGTTTCTGTTGTGTTGTTCAATAAAATGAACCAGGCTTATTTCAGTTAGTCTGACTCATCTAACCCAACTGGGGCCATAAACTTAGCATCTAAGTTAAGACCAATTAGCAGTTAGCCAAGAGCTGATCAGTTGTATGTAGATGACTAACTTTTAAGTCAGTCTAAACCTTTTATTCAATCGGCCCGTAAAGTAAGTCTGGCTAATTTAAGGGTATAAGAAGTTTAATTTGATTTCGGTTGAAAAAAAGAATTGTAATAGTTCTAGTTCTGTGTGTGTGTGTTTCAGGGTCGTCCTGAGTTGACCCCGACAGCTATCAAGGCCGGAAGGCTCCTGGCCCGCAGACTCGTGGGCCATTCCACTGAGCTCATGAATTATGAGAACGTGAGTTTGCCGTTACATGTATATGCTTTCACTCTCATTCACTCTTTGTTTCTTTAGTGGTTTGTGAGCGAGTCACATGACCCCTCTGAAAAACATATTTCACCTCAAAAAGGGACTTAAAAGAAATGATATTTTAACATAAAAAAGCAAGGCCTATTTATTTACCCTCATGATTATTTGTGCTTTAATGTTTTACCGTACTGTACAATAAAGGTTTTAATTTTTGCCAAATATCACTGTAATGTTTATGGCCAAATAATTAATTATCGTATATTATAAATTACAGTAGGATTTGATATACTTCCTGTACTTAATTGTTTTACCATTCTAAAAAATATTTTTATTAGCATTTTACACATTTTTATTTGTATTTATTTATTTATTTTAAAAATATGTATCATTTAAAAAGTTTCACATTTTTATTAAATATAATTAATATAGTTACAAAAACAAAAAAATATGTAAAAGTTCAACAATTATTTACGTTGATTTATATATATAAAAAAATTATTGTTATTATATTTTCTATGATAATGTAAATATAATCTTTGAAGATCACAGGAGTTATAAAAGAAAAATGGACAAATTACTGTAATAAGAATTAACTTGGAGGATATTGTCATGAAAAAAAGTCCCATTTTGTGAGATAAAATTTTCTAGTGCTTAACTCACTTTTATTTATTTGGCTTTTTTGCTTGTTTACAAAAAAAATTAAAATAGCTTTGTCTTGTATGTTGATTAGTTTGCATGACTTTTTGCATACTGTGTGTGTGTGTGCAGGTGGCCACTACAGTGTTCACTCCACTTGAATACAGCTGTGTAGGTCTGTCTGAAGAAGAAGCTGAAAGGAGACATGGCAAAGACCAGATTGAGGTAAAATACAGCAGTTTTACCTTGAGTGCTGTTAGACACAGCTTTAAGTGCTGTTATGAGATGGGGACAGCAGTAAATGCTCAATGCATAATTAATAATAGCTGTAAACTTTTCTTCCACTAAGTAATATACAGTAGTTCATTATCCTAACTGTTGCCTTTACAGAGCAAGCACAGCTGTTTTTTTAAAGAGTGGCTACATAAAAATGCATGCAACATTTTAAATATGAAAACATGCTCATGATATGTATTTATGCTGTCTGTCTCCATGCATGTATGTGTATTGTGGGCCCTCGCACACCTGCATGGCTCTAAAGCCTAAAGCATTCGGAAAAGGGGTGTGACTCTGGTTTGATTGACAGGTGTGCAGGAGGGCTGACTGATGCTTGTAGAGGTTGATGAGAGATGATCAGAAACGCAGCATCTCATTGGCCCTCGCAGCTGTGAGCAGCGTGTGTCAGCATGCTTCAGCGTGTTCAATATGTATGATTTCAGCACCCCAGAAATGTTTAGAGCAGCAACACGGACACAAACCATAACAGTAGCAGCACTCGTTTCCAAGTGCTTGTCTAAAATGACGAGCTCAAGTGGTTGATGATGCAGGAAATGATGTTACAGTTGGTGCATCGTAGCTTTTTTTTCTGTGTTGTCTGCTTTAACAGGTGTACCATGCCTTCTACAAACCCCTGGAGTTCACCGTGGCTGAGAGAGACGCCACTCAGTGCTACATCAAGGTACTTTAAAAGAAATATATACAGCGGTAGCCAAAAGGATTAGAAGTATTCTCAGCAGCTAAAGTCAGTTATTTCTATCTTTTGCTGTAGTGTGCCGGTAGGAGATATCACGTCACATTTCCAAACATTCATTTCTCCAATAACTGTAATAATCCATTGAGATGTTAGTTTGCATCTGATCTGATCACCATCAGTGATCAATCACTCAATCCAGAAGAACTGTGGCAATGTCAGACTGACGGTGATCAGATCATCACACCTGGAAATGGCTGGAGTGCTTAATTTAGTCTAGAAATTGCGATACAGCGTCTTTTTGCAGTTGCATGTATTGATTAACATTTTTTTATTTAAAAACAAGAATAATAATACATTTCTGTAGAAACTTTTGAGAAATGAAGACTGTTCTTTAGTAGGTAGGATAGTAAAATAGTATCATGTGTGACTAAAAACACTGCAACTTGAAGATGTTGACCTTTTGTAGGACCACTGCTGTGTAGGGTTCATTGCAGAGTTAATGTCATTTTTAATCAATTTTATGCATCTTTAATGAGTAAAAGGACCAATTTCTGTCAGAATGTAATTAAATACTAATAGCTAAATCCAGGTCATTATCTTCTCAGGTGGTTTGTCTACGGGAGGGCCAGCAGCGTGTTCTGGGTCTGCATTTCACCGGGCCGAACGCTGGAGAGGTCACTCAGGGCTTTTCTCTGGGCTTCCAGTAAGTTTCACATCTCCACATTACGTTCATTTCTTCTGATATCAGCCAGGTGTTTGTTTTGTTGCACATACATTAGTGTGTCAGTTTAAATCTGTGCATAACAGTGTTTCCATCCACCTATTTGTTGGATATTATCATTTTGGGATATTGCATTCAAAAGTTGCATAAATTCTAAAAATGCACAGTAAAGCTTGTAATTTATTGTATGCAAAAGGTATTTTTTTAAATGCCTTCTTCTACTGCAGCAAATTAATTTGTTCTTTGTGAAAGGTTCATCAGGAAGTGACTATTTTGTTCTCCTCAACTTTGAAAATGTTTTATGCTGTATTCCAATTTTGCTCAAAATTTTGGATGGAAACATAGGTAATGAATACTGTGTGTGTGTGTGTGTGTGTGTGTGTTTCATCTGCAGGTGTGGGCTTACCTATGAGCACCTGAGGAATACAGTCGGGATACACCCCACCTCAGCCGAGGAGCTCATCAAACTCAGCATCACTAAACGCTCCGGGCTCGACGCCATGGTAACAGGCTGCTGAGGTTAAGCATCCCCTCCCTGATCACACGAGCACACGGGAACCAATAGAAAGGTTGTGACTTAGCAATCACAGGAAGCATTCAGGAAGTCTTTCTCTCACTTTCCGAGTCTGAAACCTTTAAACCACAGAACCAAATCTGCTTCAGTTTAATATATCATAATTCTAGTGCAGTCAAATGACTGATCACCATTAAAAATACAATTTTTTGTTTACATATATATATGTGCACTGTGTGTGTGTGTGTGTGTGTGTGTGTATATATATATATATATATATATATTATAAATACACATGCATGTATATATTTAATTAAATGTTCTGTTTATTAAATATATATTTTATTTAAAATAAATTATATTAATATAAATGTAGTACTGGGGAATGATTAATCGCATGCAAAATACATTTTCTGTTTATAGAATATATGCATGTGTGTATTGTTTTAATGCATATATAAATACACACACATGCATGCAAATATTTAATAAAAGTTGTATGTTTATATATTAAATATATTTTTATATAATCTAAATTATATGAATATAATTGCTGGGCAATGATTAATTAAATCCAAAATACGTTTTTTTTTTTACATAATATAAATATATATGTGTGCGTGTATATTTGTTATGTATGTACAAATACACAGACATACAATATATATTTTGAAAATATTTACATGTATATATGTATATAATGTGTATTTTATATAAATATATTTAATATGTAAACCTAATATATTTTGATCTTAAATATATAAATGCATGTGTGTTTATTTACATGTACATCATAAATATACACAGTACACATACTTATATTATGTAAACAAAAACTTTGTGATTCATTTGGATGAGGTTAAACACCAGCATATTTAATGAAAATTATATGAATATATGTAAATATTTTCCAAATATATACTCTGTGTGTGTGTGTGTGTGTGTGTGTGTGTGTTTATATGCATAGTACACACACATAAGTACTATGTAAACAAAAACTTTTAATTTGCTTGAAATTAATCGCAACAAATCGTTTGACAGCACTAGATATTTTATATTATAATTCTGGTAGAGGTCAGTGCTAACAAGTGTGTCCTTCTGTGCCACTGTGAAGCATCATTTTTAAACCCAAGTGCAGGAGAGTTCGGCTAGCTTTTTACCACGGGTCAAGATAATCCAATAAGGTCCCGGTGTTTGCTCTCCAGCATCCAGGTTAGAGCAACACGGACCGCAAGCGCCGCTGCGAACAGATAAACATGCCCATAAATCAGGATTAAGGCCTCATTACAGTTCGCTGAAATGAGAAACGCTGGAGAAAGTGGCCTAATGTTTCTGAAATATATTCTGCAAATATTGTTGTTTCTCTGGCTGTACTTCCTGTCCATTAGTCATGCGCCGCTCCTGACACTGATGGATGGGATAGGCCCGTCGCTGCTCTGACACCACCCCGTTTCCCAGAAACGTAGACAAACACTCGGTGAGCGGCGTGTCACTCAAACGCAGAAGAGAGCGCTTGTTTAGTCCTGGACTTCAGGAGGTTCTCCAGTGCACAGTACAATAACATACTCTTCCTGCTCCTGATCTCTCCAGGTAGAGCCTCAGAATGCACAGTACTGCCGGAGACCTAAAGGTGGCACTGTTAGCTTCCTTTTGCCAGGATAAAAATCTCCGAGCTGTGTAGTCATTATGAATTGGAGTCCCATTTAATCACTGGCAGAAAGTGAAGATTAATTGAACACTTACTGGGCATTTATCGCTCCATAGGTTTAGCATATCTGTTGTTTGTGTACTTGGCTAATAGCTTTGGCCCACGCTTTGAGGGAACTTAAACTGCAACTATTCCCAAACGTTCAATTCATTTTGTGACAGGAAATCTGTGACGTCTGTGTACTTTCAAAACCAGATAACGTATGATAAGCATATGAGCGTTTTGAAATGTATTGATCTTATAAGTGCAATCGTAACGCAACAGGGGGGTAGTTATGCAAACATGAAGAGTCTTTCATTATTTGCTCGGTCTGATGTCAATCCAATCTTTATTTATCCGTCAGGAATTGTTATTTTGGATTGCACCGGTTGCTCTTTTGATCATTTTATTGCAAAAGAGAGTCAAGTTCAAACTCAGAAACCAATAAGAGAATAAAAGCTTTTCTCACTTAAAAAATGTCATGCAAGAAAGCAGTGCACGAGTCATACGAGCTGCTTTTATGCTTCTGTAATGGTTATTTGTCGTATTTTTACAGCTTGAATGTTTTTAGTCCTGTTTACTGTGGCATGGAAAACAGCATCCAGAATCATTTTTTTATGCAAGCCTCTACCCAGAAATAGAAATACAGGTTATTAAAGTTAGTAAATGATGGCGGAATTTTCATTTTTGGGCAAAGTATATCTTTAATGGTTTAATAAATGTGTAATAAAGTTCAAATGGGATTTGGGGGTATTCAAAATGAATGTGAAATTAACTTTAGGAACTTTATTTTAATTGCCATGTCGCATACTTAAAGGGACAGCTCACCCAAAAATGCAAAAGCTGTCATTATGTACTCACCCCGATGTCATTCCAAACCTGTGTGAGCTGCTTTCTTCCGCAGAACACAAAAGAAGGTGTTTTGAAGAATGCTGGTAACCAGACGGTTTTGGTTTGGATATTTTCTTTTTTTGCGTTTTGTGAAAGAGAGTCATGCATGTAGGTTATACGTCTGTATGTTTAATTAAACACCAATATATGCATGGTTTTTCAGTCGTGTAATAGTTGAACGGGAGGATGCCATAGACTCAGAAGTGAGTGGAGCTGCTGGAGTTTGTTTTTGTTTGAAGTCTAATCTGCCCTGGCTCTGATTAATGAGCCTGAGAGTGGAGAGGAGCACTGGGCTACCAGGTTTATTTGTACCCGGGGCTGATGGGAATGGGGGGGGATCGTGTGCTCGACTCAGGGACGGGGTGCTGACTGAAGAACCCTGACCTCAACACACTAGCACCAACAGCTTGGCTCTGTCAACCGCACACACAGCACAGAAATATGCGGGTCTAAGGTGTACAGATATTCGTGCCATGATCGGTGTAATTGTCATGTCATCCTCAAGTTTTTAATGTTAAATTTAAATGTTGCATCTCAAATTGAAATTAACGCTCAAATGCTGATCAGATGTGCTTTAGACACGAGACGGCAGCTCCCATCTCCACATTCACACACAGTGAGGGGTCAGGGTTCAACTTTCAAGGGCCCAGCTAATGATGACTTGCACTAAAAGCCAAAACTGGAGAGGGCGAGTCTGATGTCACCTGGCGTCATTTATTTCTGTAAATAGAGCCTGATTTGGCATTAAGCCATGCACTGGATAATTGACAAGCATGTGTAGTAAAATGTATGGATTGCACCATTAAAATAATGATGGATTATATATTCTATCTTCTGTTTCTTTCAGATGGTGTGAGTTGTCTGAATACTTACAGAAGTAAGCTGCCTCACAGCTTGCTATTTTTGTAGGCAGCACCCTTTTTAGCTAACATTGAACACATTCTTGCATTTTATATACAATTACATTAAATTGTTGGCGTACACTGAATTCGTATTATATTTGTTTTTAGGAAAGTGGTTGCAAACTATTTATTTTAGCTGCATTTGAAAAATAATGTTCAAAGTGAATCAACTAAATTTGTTTATTTAGGAAAAAACAAAAATGACAAAAAGAAAGCCAGGTTTTTGGAAAGTTTAACTTTTAACTTGAACGGCATTTTTTTACACTGCAAAAGACTCGAGACGAGCGCAGCAGCCAAACACGAGCGACTAAGGCATATTTACAGAGAAACAATGGAAAAGCAGAGCAGAGGAATGTAAAAACAGCCCTAACTCTCATGGATTCTTGTGAGTGACAGATTTGGAGAACTCTATATAGACAGCAACTTCAAGTGTGCATTAAATACTGAACTAAACATTAATTTCAATATAATACGACTTAGACATAATAACAACAAAATAAAAAATAACATTAAAAAGCACAATCCTCAAATAGGAATTTTGTTTTGTTTGTTTTTCTAAAGTACTATTAGTTTTATTCAGTAAAAAATATGCATTAATTTGATTCAATTTTTTAATATATAAATGCTCTTACTCTAAACTTTCTATCAATCAAAAATCCTCAAAATATCACAAAAAATATTACACACTCTTGTCAACATGGATAATAATAATAAGATGTTTTTGAGCATTAAACCAGCATATAAGAATACTTTCTGAAGGATAACATGTCACTGAAAACTGGAGCAATAATGCTGAAAATGCTTTGCATCACAGGAACAATTACATTTTCAAATATTAAATTATAGAATATCTTTAATAATATTTTACAGCATTACAAATTTCTGCATTTTTTAATTTTACAGTGTAAGAGACTTACTTCTAAACAGTCTGTGTTTGGGAGTATATTATTGTGGTGTATTATAGTGTGTGTGTGTGTGTGTGTCTGTGTCTGTGTCTGTGTCTGTGTGTGTGTGTGTGTGTCTGTGTCTGTGTCTGTGTCTGTGTCTGTGTCTGTGTCTGTGTCTGTGTGTGTCTGTGTGTGTGTGTCTGTGTCTGTGTCTGTGTCTGTGTCTGTGTCTGTGTCTGTGTCTGTGTCTGTGTCTGTGTCTGTGTCTGTGTGTGTGTGTGTGTGTGTGTGTGTGT
>JAUMHG010042077.1:0-21923 GCA_032359395.1 Enteromius anoplus
CACATTCTCATTCAGGATTACTGCACATGGCTACATTTTAAATCCAATTTATTTTGTGCAAAATTTACTTTTTTTTATCATTAAATAAACAGGCTACTGTTTTAAAACTATAACTTATTTATAAAAAGTGCTCTTTGAGTTTACAAAAGTTTACAGAAATAGTCTTGAATTTTAGAAGTTAGATTTTTCTTTATTTCCTCTGCATTATTGCCGGTTGATTATTACTGATGAGATCATTGACAGTGGCAGCTTTAACAGGCTGTATTCAGACTAATGCACGGATCACTTTCCATATATTAGATGTTTTGCTCTGCTCTGAAGACATAACTGACGGTGTGTTCATCAGTTTTGTATAAAAGCATTAGAAAATGCAAGTACATTCATCATGCAGTCACGATCAGACGCTTCAGGACAAACATACACATCGCGCACGTGACGCACAAGTCTGTCAGCGTGCCGGTTTCGTGGATCTAATACCAACGCATTCCAAACAGTATATGAAGATCACGGACGACAGGTGATAAGGATCAAAGCTCACACGTACAGTAGTTTAGAAAACTAGTCCCGTCCGAATAAGGCTACAGTGTAATTCGGCTATACATCCGCGCTAAAGGTGAAAGTCACCATAGCTTGTAGAATAGACTCCAACCCAACTTTGAGAATAGATTAACGGCGATAATTTTTTTATCGCGCGATAACGATAACGGCCCACCACACACATATATATATGCATACTGATTCTGATACAAATTAATAAAGGAAAATACATCTTTTTCCAAGTACGGAGATTATTAAACACTACAGTCCAACCGAATAGGATTCACAGCAGTATTAACAAGAATTTCATTTAGATTTCATCAAGTACTCTAGTCGACTACATCTTTTAAGAGTCATAACAGAATGACGCAAGCCCTAGAAATGTACCAGTCGATGTTACAGGTTCAACCATCTTTGCTCCAAGTCTGTTTAATAATAATTTACAAAGTATATTTTCAAGATGGTTTCATCATTAACAAAAACTTTGTATCTCGTAGGAAACAGAGAAAAAGTGTATTTACTAAACTGAAATGTCTGAAAATGTTTCTCATTGAAATGCAATGTTAAAAAACGAGTTAGCTTTAACATGCAAAGAATATAGGAAATTATTTATATGAAAACCTCTGGAGATGCATTAAGAGCTGGTATTGGTCAGATTGTTAGTTAAAATATAAAATAAACTGTGTCCATACACAAATACAAAACATGTAAAAATGTCCTGATTTCTGTTTCCCCCCTCCCCATTTCTGAATGCTAATCAAAATACATAATATACAAAACGATGTAATAAACTTTAGGTTTTGCAATAAAAAATTAAAAACAGAAATGGTTCATTTAATTTCATACAGCACAATTGTTCCACTTTGTTGAGACAGGTGAAGACAAATAGGTAGTAGGCACAAGTGACAGTTCATTAAGAGAGGATGGGATAGTTCAAGTTTTATAATACTTCTCTGAAAGATTAAAAAAAAAAGAGGGGAGGGGGGTTATTTGTTAGGCCAGAGCTCACTAAAATACAAGAGAATTTTGACAGAAATGCATAAAATGTTCAGGTACACACTGACCGATCCAATGGTGTCTGAACCGTTTACATTAAACAAATACAATGAGAGACATCAGTAGAAAACGAGAGAGGTCTACAGTCAGTGGCTCCTCTTGTAGCCCGTTAAGGCACATTAAAGGATAGTTTGGTCGGAGGAGGCAAGACATGGTGATTGTGCAAGTTAGTCGCCCGGGTGGAGATGACGAAGGTCCTCAGAGCTGAATAGCAAAGGTCCTTCATGGGACTAGAAGGGAGACTTTGCCGGAGTGATAGAGGTTCTCACAGGAATCGGCCATGAAAAGGAACTTGGGCATTGACACATAGTGACAAACGGCTAGCGGTTATTCTTCATTGCCTCCTTGGCAGCAAGTATAAGCGGAGTGAGGCTGGAAAGAGGCTTCGCCAGCTTCAGGAAGGGATGCTGCAAAAGACAGAAGGACATTTTATAGACAATTAACACCTCCTCAGTCTATTCCAGTGGTTCCCAAACCTTTTTGATCAGAAAAACCCTTTAAATATAAAAATATTTACCTTAAGTACCCCTTGAGAATTTAAGTTAATATGAATTAAGAATGCATCCAGATATTTACAGTTCTCTGGAGATGGTTAATAGTCACAAAACTTGCAAATGAACTAAATAAATAATATTTTTTATCAAGTGATTTTTTAAAATTGAATAAATGTAAATAGTTTTAATTAAATATAAGAAATTATTAATTTTAATTACAAAAATGACGGCAACTGTACTTTAAAGTTAAAAAAAAAAACAATTAAAAAAGTATTTTTATCTACTAATAATAAGGTTTGTGCCTTAAATTCTTCATTTTCAAATGTTCACAGTCATGCATCTAACATTACAAACGTCAAGATTTTATTTTGGCAGAATACTGTTGAAATGCAAAACGGTTTGTCCTCAAAAATACTAATAATTATGTGAATGTAAAACAAGAGAATCTAGTACACATTGCAGTCCCAAATGCACTCATCTAAATAGTGATTGCTATTTTGTTTTGATTAATGTAGTAGCATCTTAATTTTACATTCAAAGTTATTAGCTTTTTATCACCTCACAAAGCCATTGCTAATTCCCTCACGAACCTGCGTTTGGAAAACAATGACATCTTCAAACTGACAACTGACTCACCTGCAAGAGTTCTTTTCCTCCACCTCTCTTCTCCACATCCATCTCGAGGCAGCGGTTCAGGAAGTCTCTAAAAATGGGTGACAGCTTCTCTGGGTTCTGGAGCTCTGGGGTGCCATTAGTTGCGATGAGGTACAGCGCCTGGAGATGAACATTAAGCATTAACGCCATAAATCTTTTCTTTTAAGTTGAACAGATCACTTGAAACACCGTCATTAATTACAAATGAATCAGTGGCAGAGTAATAAAAGTATAAGACAAGAAAGTCTCACCCTCAGAGGATTCTCGTTAAGATAAGGAGGTTCGCCCTCTACCATCTCAATGGCCATGATACCCAGAGACCATATGTCCACTTTGGGCCCATAGGCTTTACGTGTGACCACTTCAGGGGCCATCCAGTAGGGTGTTCCTACCATAGTGCTTCTCTTACTTTGCTCAGGTGTGATTTGAGCACAGAACCCAAAATCAGCTGAAAAGAGAGGAGCAAACAATTCATACAAACTGTTCTGAAATAATGAAGCCAGTATCTGACAGTGGCATCACGGACTCACTTAGTTTGACAGATCCATCCATTCCTAATAGAACATTGTCACTTTTGATGTCTCGATGAATGACCTGGTTTGCATGCAGGAACTCCAGAGCTTGCAAACACTGTCGAAGAAACAGACCACAATGTGATGATGCAGCGATGGGAAAAATAAACAGCTCTGAGCTCACAACGGTTCCAGAAATACCTCTCTGCAGACAGCAGCGATCTGTGCCTCATCCATACAGGTTTCTGTAACCACATCTGTCAGAGAGCCTCCAGCAAGATACTCCATCACTACAAAGAGCTCATCTCCGACCAAGAAGCTGTACATAAAAAAAAAAAAACAAAAAAAAAAAAAAACCACAAAGTAGATGTTAGAGTAGATAGCTGAAAACATCATAGGATACAATGCACAAAATAATCATGCTTAATTAGATATATAACTACCTGTCTACGAAGTTGACAATGTTTGGGTTCTTAAGCTCCTTCATCACCAGGATCTCATTGATGATCAGCTCCTTCTTGGGCTGCTTCTGTAGGTTAATCTGCTTGATAGCAACCTACAATAACACATCACTGTCAGTTAGCTAAGCCTATGTCAGCTGACGATAAAAAGCCAAAATGAAACTTTTCATACACAATTAAATCATGGCGGCCCATTTAATGTTAATTCACTGTAATTAAAGGTTTTCAATTTTTATTTAATTTTAAGAAGTATCTTATGCTCAGCAAGGCTTAATTTATTTAATCAAATACATTAAAAACAATTCATATTTTGAAATTCAATTTTTAAATTCAGTTTTAATATATTTTAAAACATGTCTAATCATTTTTCAAAAACCATTACAATCTGCTGATGTGGTGCTCAAGAAACATTTCTTATTATTAATGTTGAAACTGCAAGAAATGTGCATTTATTTTTTGAAATACATAATTTTCAAAAAATCCTATGTCATTTTCTATTTACTGCGAGAAAAGTTCCATCATTAAACGGTGCAACAAAAATGTGCACTGAACAATATATTTTATATTTAAAACATTAATATTTAAATATCAAATTCAGACCTTCTTAACAAGCATAGTTTACATAGTAAAGCAGATGAGGCTGGAATATGAATGCAATCTGCTTAATAGTTCAGTGTTTTTCTTGTGTGAAAATTTGCACGTTGAGTTTATATTCTGGCTTCATCTGCTGGCCATTACAAAATATACATCATCAATAAGGTGTTAACACAGCTTTGTTTTGCCCTCCAGAGGGGCGTTTAAGTGTGTGACATAATGACCCATATGTAAATAACACTTTTATTCAAGAACTTTTCTCAGGAAACGCTGATTAAAATTAGATTAAGAATTATATATAGAACATACCTCTTGGCCAGTAGCAACATCAATGGCTGTATACACCGTACCAGATGCACTGTAAAGAGAAATATTAAATTAGATTATAGTTAAAAGTTATTCAGCAACTGATTTCGAGATACAGACTGACATATTGAAAAATTTGCCATAAATCACTGAATATATTTACCCTTGTCCAATTTTTTCGTATCTTGTGTATTTTTTCTTGGGGTCTCCGATACTGACAATAGTTCCTGAGATAAATCACAACAACACAGTTAGGATCATAATAATATTGTAATAGTGAGCATCTCTAATCTTCAGCAAACACCAAAGGCTTACTAAGTTTCTCCATAATCTCCTCATCTGTCATCTTGCCCTTGCCCTTGCCCTTCTGTTTATCTGCAGCTCTGCAACCATCTGTCTCCGCAATGGCAGCAGGTGCCGGAATGGGATCAATGACAGAACGAGTGTATACCTATCCAGACAACAAAGGCACCAAGAACCAGTATGAAATGAAAATCAGAATCTCCCTATTTGACATGATAAATATGACAAGAAATCTTCACTTACAGATATGGTATGCTGTGGACGTGGTGCTACAACAGGGGGCGGGGCTTCATCATCATCCTCATCATCAGGATCCTTGACCGGTGATTGCTCTGAGCCTTTTTTTGCTTGTGGTGCATCTTTATCTGAAGTCAAGAGGATGAATACTGGCTTTAGTGGTAGAATACAAATACAGTTGAAGTGGTGGTATGTATATGTACTCATTTACCTGTAAAGCTGAGGTATTTCTGCCTGCTGTTGCCTGTGGAGTCGTAGAATTTGAGCACATCCAGCACAGCCTGAGGGTTTTTCTTCTGCTCCGATTTCGTGATGTTGGAGGTCTGCAGCAGCCGAGCCCACTGCTCTGGCATGCCCTGAGACACAGATAGAGATAGAGAAATGGGAACGAAAATAAGAAAGTGAGTTAGGGCCCATCAGATAATTTGATTAATTAAACTTCAGAAAATCAAATCAGTGCACAGTGACAGACAGGAGACAAATGGTCACAGAAATCCATCTAGGCAATTGAATTGGCCATTCTTTCTAGCATCTGATGGATTAGGACAGATCAGGGGCAGCATGGGTAAACTGCACCAGAGCAAAGTAGGAAAGTATAACTCACAGTGAACTCCCCCGTGACAGAATCGAAGCCCACGTGTATGGTGTGCTCGAAGTCAGAAGGATTTGAAATTTCCGGACGCTCCTTATCCTTGTCTTTTTTTCTTCCTTTAACAGAAAGAGGGATTGTGGTTACATGCTTCTGGTCACTGGCAAAATGACAGATTCCAGTGGAAAATTTTACAATCAACGATCCCAAGTCTGAGATGAGCCTCTGTGTCCAAAAATTTAATCAATTACTGCGTACTAAAGAAGGGTCACTTAAAAGAATGCGTGGAGTTCAGTACAAGTTGAGAGGTATTGTCTACATTTGTGGTATTATGTGGAAATAAAAAAGCAGAAATCTGGGTTACAGTAAGTCATTAACAATGAAAGTAAACAGAACAACTCTAATGTCAAAAAAACTCATTTAAATTTGAATATCAAATATTCAACATTACACGTTTATTCAAGGTTAAAGAATGTATTTTTTTCATAGTAAGGAAAAAATATTTTTTGCTAGGCTCTATTTTTAGAGCCGTTAACTCATCCAATATTTAATCAAATCAATCATTAATAATTTGTAACAGATAAAATAGCTCCTAAAATTATAATTGGTAATTTGCATACAAAAAATATACTAATTAATAACTAAAACACTACATTGAAACCAAAAAAGCTAAACTAAAAGAGTACACATAATTGATGCTGTCGACAAATTACAAGTTCATCAGTTTAAAACCACACTTCGTACTTTAGAAATGTGTTGCTCTTTGTGGCTTAAAGAAAACCCAATGTCTGAGTCAACACAATTGCTGTTTTGTATCGACCCAAAATGCTGATTTGGATGCACCTCTTGTCTTACCTTTCTCTGCTGAGAAGATGGATATGATCTTGTTGCGCGGTTTGTCCCTCTTCTCCTCTGGGACAGAGGGCAGGGGTTTAGAACTGGGGTTTGTTGACATACTGTCCTTAATGCCGAAGTTGCTGCTCATTCTGACTGGGGGGGCAGGGGGTTTGTCCTCCAGCTCTCCGTTGTCAGACATGACAGGAAAACACACTCAGAAGGGGAACAGGGTTTCAGAGATCAACCTGCAGAGGGCGGCAAAGAAACGAACAACTTAGCTGACAAATAAATTGCTGCACTAAACACAATTAAGATCAGAACAAATGATGAAAATGACAGACAGCAGGCCATTTTAGCAAGAGACTTTATCAGGGTATCAGATACATCACTTAGAAGAATACAAGCAAAATAAACAAGGATATTTGTCCCATAATGCGTTGTTTAAAAAGCTCAATGTTACTATTTTAGTAATATCTCAGAGGAGCAATTTCAGAATTTTATTGTACAGACCTTTTATGAAAGCTTTCCATCCACCACAACAGCCACACCAAGAGTCTGCAAAAACTTACTAACCGCTAGCCAACAGCTGCTACTGTGCTACAAAACAGCCAGTCAACAAGTTAGCACGGACAGAGAGACTCTGTCTCATGTTCTGCTAGCTGCCAACTCCTTTTTGAGATACGGCAACAATGTCCTCCCCTGTGCAAAAGAAACTGATACTTTTTAAAAAAAGATCAATGCCTGTCTGTAACAGAGAGCTGTCAGTTAGCTTAGCATTGCAAACCTCTGAGAGCGACTGTTCCAGTAGGTCATCAAATCAACTGAAATTGCTGAGGTTTTCAGGTCAGACTGGAAGTCTGCACAACAGGATGTCTTGCTAAGGTGTGACATCAGAAACACTTAAACCTAGTAAGTTTTCTACCTTGCTGTCTAGTGACTAGTAACCTCACACATAATTGATTTGGTGCACTTTATAGGCAGCAACTACAAAAAGACCTATTCTCATGTAAATTATATTAAGATGCTTGACACATAAAGATACAAAGAACAAGGGAGAAAAAAAACTTTTCAGTTCAAAATTATATATATATATATATATATATATATTCTCACAGAGACTGTCACAATATGGGATTGCATTCTTTGTAACAGGTACATGCAATGCTAACTAGATCTTCAGCTGGGCTAGACAATAGGTCCTTTGTCAAAAAATTTGAGAGCAATTTTTGTTATTGTTCTGTTTTTTAAGGGCCATCATATTTTAATGTAAAACTGCACTGGAACAATATTAAACTGTGCAAATGTTATACAAGCATATCTGAATGGAATTGCAAATGACTCTTTTTTTGGAATAGAGGTGAGTTTAACAATGTGTCCTCAAATCTTTTTCTTTTAATATTTTTACTAGTAAGGAAAAGACATTTATTCGGTAAACAAATCATCATCAGGTGCATGTGGCCTAAGATGGTAAAGAGGTGTTTTCTCCAACAGTCTATCAAGTCTGATTTGAAATCAGTGCCATCATGCGGCTGTCTGCATCCTCTCTGCCTGTGTCATCAACATGTCCAAAAAAGGTAAAATCCTGTCTCACCTTAGTGAGGTCAATTCAGCAAATCATGTGCAACTCAACCTCTACGTGACCACAATCTCTTCCTGTTTGAAAGCAAGTTCAACTGTGCATTGTATTCCAACAACAAAGGCCAAATCCCTGATTTAATGCATCTTTACATGACTCATTTTGATGTTCAAGTGGGTAATTTCCTCACACAGCCACAGATTACACACTTTGTAGTTTATTCAGTATCGTTTTGTCAATGATCGAGCTCAGCAAAATCAGATCCATCAATATGAAAATGACGGTGATCCAACATAAAATATTTAGCCTAGTTAAATTGTGCATTTCACTACACAACAGAGACCTAAACAAATCCAGAAGAAGTGCTTTCATCACAAAAGCTTAAAAAGATCATCAAAAAGACAAGAAAGTCATGTTTTACCTGAGCTATAACAAAGATATAGCTCAGACAGAGTTGAGAAACGATCAATAAAAGACTAACTATTGCACAAGTCTTGCATGATCTTAGAATAACGCTCATGAGCCAGTTCCTGTTTCCCTACAGAGAAAAATAACACGGGCAGCATAAAGATCAGAGAACTTACAGAAAGATCATTCTCAGAAGCTAGTCCGATAAGGAAATAGAAATAAAACTCCAATACGTATCTAATGCAATCCAAATGTAAAAACCTGCACAAAACACTTCTTTCATCAAATAGTTGACCTGTATAAGTTAACACATTTAATTTCTTTTGAAGCACAGTCTGTTTAAAGAGCTTTTTCCAGCACACTTCAGCGTGTAAAAAAAAACTACAGAACTCAAGGAAAAAAGATGCAAACAAATGCCAGTACCACCACTAACGCCACCTCACCCTGAAGAACCCTGGTGGAAGATCCAGTTGAGGTCCCTGGCCCAGATCTACCGCACTCCTGGGACATCCAGGGTCTTCTCTATGGTGTGTCCACAGTCTCTTTCTCCCTGTGCTTCCACTGAAGATAGCCGAGATAAAGGCGTGTTGATGCAGGCATGCTTCATTCCACAGCAGGATAAAAAGCTGCGAGTGCAGTCATGCCTTTGTGCAGCACATTGCTGTACTGATGTACTAGCCCTCAGGCTTGATGTAAGGCCCTACACCGGAGGAGACATTAAACTGGACATACCTTTACACATCACTGACTCTCGCTCTGAGGAACCACTACCAACAATCACACTACTAGAAATTAAACAGGATTATGGGAAGTGTTTTGTGATGGTTAAAAGTTTTTTCTCTATAATCAAGATCTCAAATTTATAAAAGAGGATCTGGAAATAAACTCTTGTTTAAAGCATGGCTTTTTGAGCATTGAACACCACTACATAGACTGCCAGATCACAGCAAAAAAAATACAAAAATAAAAATAATAATTTGTACATTTTCCTTAAGGAATGTTATTTGGGATCATCAAGTCTTAACTTGCTTTTCTGTAATGACAGTGATTTGGAGAGGTGTGGCTCTTTCCAGCACACAGTGTTTTATAGGCTCAAACAAACTTCTGCACGGTCCATTTCATCCGTTTTTTCCACTCACGCAAGTGTTCCAGGTTTCCCTTTTAAAAACCAAGCTATCATGAATCTTACAGCCTCAAGCTACTGTTTCTGCAACCATATCTGTGAAGCCATGCCTAACGTGATTCAGGACTCTAAGGGGAAAAAATTATAACATTTAACTCATAAAGAGTGAGCGTTGTTCAGAAATGACTGAGATCAGTTTTAAAATGTTTTAAGAATCTTTTTCATGGAGAACTGGTTTGTCTGGGAATCAGACATAAAGGCGTGTGATGAGTTCAGTGTTGCATGCAAAAAAATACTGGCATGCACTCTAGGCTAAACATGTTCTTAACCAAGAATTATTACACATATAAAAAAAAAAAAAAGATGCACACAAAGTCCAGGTTGATCATATTTTACATTTTTGTCACAAATAATTTTTTCATATCTGCTGAGGACAATTTACTAGTCTGTCAATGATCCACTGTTCTTAAACTTTGCTGGTAATGTGAGGATTTAAAGTGCTCCTATTATGGGTTATTAGAGCATATTTTGGTTTTGGGAATCCCCAACAAGAGTTTCATTTTCTTATATTATGTATTTACTTTTACCTTGCTCAACAACTCTTAAACGAACATTTCATTTAACAATTGACCCAAACCCTTCCTATGTGTGACGTGTCATGAAACGGCTTGGGATTCATCTTAAAAATGACTTGTTTCAATGATTCAGAGTCAAGTCTTTCTTCTAAGAGACAATATCTTTATACAGTGTGCACTTTTTAAAACTTAGCAGGATGTTTGCATTCACTTTGTTACACACTGCATAAAAGGTCATTTTCAATAATCCATAATAGGGGCACTTCAAAGCAGGGTTCCTCAAACCAGTGCCCTGCAGATTTCAGCTCCAACCCAGAATCATACGAGCAAACCAATCAATGTCTTCAGGATCACTAGAAAATCAAAGGAAGTTGAATTGTTCAAAGTTGAAATAAAACATGAAAGCTTTAAAAAAAAAAAATAAAAAGGTAACCACTGAGTAGGGCTGGGCTGTATGGCCAAAGAAAAATAAATCAATAAATCAATATCATGATAACATATTCTTAATTTTAAATCTTTATTACTTCATTTTTATATGGTAAAAAATTATTCTGACTGTTTGTGTTTTATTCAAAGTAATTGCTGGTCTTCCATAATAGCATATGCAAAGTTCTTCTGACTGCATCGTTGCAGACATGCCATTTCATCTGGCTGCAAACTCGAATAAACCAAAAAAGTTAATCGTATTATCCACTGATTCAAGTGCTTCACACTGGATCTCAGAGCGCTTTTTAGTGCTTCTGTGACCAAGACTCATCAACAAGTAAACGCATCTAGTGAGCTGCTGGCACTGTGCCGCCATTCGAACATTAAGCCAAGCTAAACGGTTGGTGTGGTTCAAATGAGTAGCACTGTTTTGTTCCAATTAAGGTGCATAAACATCATGGCCTGGTTTCACAAACAGGGCTTAGCTTAAGCCAGGACTATGCATTAGTTAAATTAAGATATTTAAGCAGCTTTTACAAAAACGTCTTATAAGAAAATATGATTATATAAATATATGTGCGTCTTAAGACAGAACAATGACACTGACATGTTTTAAGATCTGTCAGAGCAAGATATTTTCATCCGAGACAGCTCAAACATGCAATTTAGTCTGGGACTAGCTTAAGCCTTGTCTGTGAAACTGGGGGTAAATCAAGCTCTTGTTATCTTTTTTATCAAGGAAACTTATATCGCAATAAGTATGGTTATCATTCATGTTTAAATCTAAATGAAACGCTCATACTTCTACAGACCGGAGAGAATATCTTTAGTATGCATGTTTGGTAAATGAAAAGTGAAAATAAATAGATGAAATGCTTAAAAACAACTACTGGCTTTTTCTTGCCACTGCAGAGACGAGATTTAAATTTCTAGCATATTTAACAGAAAGGCCAAATAACATTTTTTATTTTTACTTTCTCTTTGATTTTACTTTTGATTTATACATCATCAACACACAGTGACAGGCTAATTTAAGACAAAAATTCAAGATCAAGACTTAAGCATGATCAAGAAAAGCATGACACTAGCAAGACCAAATTTATGGATTTGATTTCTGGGAAGAATGAAACGGCCGAACACTAACTGAAAAAGCAAATCAAATCAAAAACTAAAATAATTAAAACCTTAAATGCAATATAAATTCCATTAGACAAAAGCATCTGCCAAATGCAAAACTGCACAGTGATATCCCAGAAAGCACCACTTGTTAAAAATTACAGAATTTTCTCACATCAAGATTTTTATTTTCGTTTATTGCAAGCGTAAAAACCGTGAGGGCTTGACTTCAGTCAAAGGCTAAAAGCTGTCCACTTAGTTTGTGTGAACGAACAGGGGAAGTGAGATGAAAATGCCAGAGAAGGCTCAAGGGAACCAAGACTCTGGACATTCCCGTCTGCTCTCCTGAGCATCTTTGATACAAGCCGCACCAGGCCTAAACTAACCAGCATATATTTGTTTTTCACAGTTACAGGCTGGCGGGCCAAAAGTAAACATATGGTGCCAGTGACTATGCGTGCAATGTGGACCTACCATACGAATGCAAGAACATCACCATTCACTAATTAGCATTTAAACCAACATGACACACTGATACAAGTTCCTTGAACTGAATTTTTTTTAACTTTAAAAAAAGTTCTAGTTATGCTACTTCTGATAGTGTTGATTTCAATCTTCAAGCAACCACTAGAGAGACAGTGAAGGAGGGGAAAAAAAACCATCAGCAGAGTGCCTCCACTTCCTATTACTCACATCCCCTTCTCTTCTGATTGGTGGGCGGATAAAAGAGGCATTTCCTGATCCTCCCAGCCACAACCACTATAGGTAACACACTTGCACTTAATCTGACCAACTGGACCAAAACAAAGATATCAGAGCACGCCTCTCTTTTACAGATGTGTGGTTGTGTAGAGGAACTGTTTACAGGAAGACAGACCAAGGGCCTTTTGTATTTGCAGCTTCTATAAAAGGAAATACTGAGCAAGACTTCCTGAACTAAGCCTAGCTGTCCTCCTCCTTGCATGCTATTGAAGAATGAAGGCATGTGCTGGCCCAGCAAAGCAGCAGCAACTTTCTAACTGCCAAATGTTTGCCTCCTGTCAAAGAAATGAAAATGGTGTCATCGTTTACTCACCCTCATGACTTCATTTCTTCTGTGGAACACAAAATGAAACGTTAGACAGAATGCTTTGAGAACTATCAGACTCCGTCACCATTTATTTACTGCATCTTTTTCATACAATGAAAGTGAATTACTTAAACTGACTGATTTATGCCAAACATATACTTTGTTTTCCATGAAGGAAACATAATTGTCACACGACATACCGTCAAAAACATAAAACATTTTGATTTACAGTACTTTAACACTAATATGAAACAACAGTTGATGTAGAAAAATCTTAAGCTTAAGATTTAAGTTACCTTGCCTTGGTTTTGACTAACGTTACCATCTAACTAAGCTAATGCATAATATTTTGGAGAAAAACAACCCAGAAAACGTCAAATCGAAAGGGCAAAGCCCGCACTATCAAAACATGACTGTCAAAGTATTATAAAATTAAAAGCTCGGCTATAAATCGTCAATACATATCAGCCTTTCCGAGTAACAAAGATCTGCGTAAGTTACTGCTGGCCGATGAGATGTCAGGATTAGAGCAGGCTTGCATTTTCAACTCACCAGAACTCCCGCAAAGCTCTTCAAAGTGTTGCCACCGCCTTCTTCACTCTCATGAACTGATTTTGCTGCAAGTATAAAAATAATTTTCCCCTTGATATTATGATTTGCAACGCCGTGTCGACGTGCTTGTAAGTTTTTTCAGTTAACTTCTTGGACCTAGGATCTGTCTGCTATGGCGGAAGGGAAGCGGAACTGTCGACCCAGCCCAGTGTTTGGACTTCACTAAACGTAGCTTTTCAGGTTGGAGAGTGTTTAATCTAATCTATTATTAATAAAAAATGTAACTAATATTATTAAACTGCGCGAAAAACGAACGGTGATAAGAAGTTTTCTGCAACAACAAACTACTAGTTTACTGGTTCCGTCCATGAGTACTGACGGCTCTATTGCATGACGGGAAATGTAGTCTACATTCGGTTACACTGCACTGAAGTGAAGTACTCAAAAACTACATTTCCCTACACTGATCTGATTCTAACTTTGCCAAATGATTTCATTATACGATTCGCCGGTATAACCCCCAACACATATATTATGCAAACCAAAAAAAATAATAAAAAAGATTCACTGGTATGCCAGCGTAAGTGTTTCAGTTCTGTGACAGCCAGAAGTTTATATAAACATAAAACCACTTTATTCTAAGATGGAAATAAAGAGATCCAAGCCCTCTGCTGGCACCAACTGGAAAATACATTTAATGTTCTTCAGTTGTTACATTCATGGTCGTCTACATAGCAAAGGCACATTTACAAAAAGTTCATTGATTCCACTGAATGGTCTATAAGAACTGGATATTCGATCTAGGAAGCACTGCAGAAGTAGACTATTTTTTTCTCGTCTCTTGGGTGCATCGTGGGCAGTACCTGTAAATAGAGAGCAATACTATAAAACTGCAATATTAAGTACTCCGAGAAGTCAGTCGGTATGTGAAGTGTGCAGATTAAATGAATATGAGTAAAGGAATTTGGCTCACCATTTTCCTTTTGGTTTGGACGTTAGGTCAACACAAGCAAAGTGAAACCATTCTATTGGACACTGTTGAAAGAAGAAATGTCATTTTTCCCATTTCATTCTTTTACACAAAAACAAACATTTCTTTCCTTAATTTATCATTTAAATGGTACTTGTTTCTAATTGACAATTGTATTTTCGTAAACAATGTCTTAAATAAAAAAAGATATAATAAGTATTCCTCACATCAGAATTGTCACATCCAATCATTTCTCCATATGAGACTTGACTACACAAACAGTATGTGGGTTCATTAGGATCCACTGGCATATCCAGGACATCTGATGGGTGCATGGCGAGCAGAGATTCACTTATGTTTCCACTAGTGTTTGAGGGACAAAACCACACAAAAAGAGTTGAATACAAAGCCTTAAAAAAATATATACACATGCATCAATCAAATGAGTCCTTTTAATACGACAGTTACCCATTTTTCATTTTTTTCTGCTTGGGTGAGTCTTGATCTGATCCTTTCTTTTCTCTTCCATGGGATGCCCTCTTGTCTTTTATATTCTTATCTTCTAAAACAACAAATGAACCGGTTTAGGCTCACCACGAATTACAGCAAAAGGGATACAGTGACATTGATTGTTTGATACATGCATGAAGATAAGCTCTGAGCAATAGGACTTACTTCGAGGTTGCTTTTCATCCGAGCTATCCAGACAGCCCGAGTCCACTTTCTCCTGCAGATCATTCTCAAAGCGTGCAAGATCAGCATCTAATCTCTGAATGTGTTTATCCACCTGGAAACGCAAGGAGACTTGTTCATGCCTGATGCAATAAATGGTACATGCAAATCTAAAACTAAGGTCTCTGCATCTCACCATTTCATATATCTGCATTGCAAGCTGAACTTTGTCGTCGCTGAACTCTTTGCATTTGTTGTAAGCATTTTCAATCTTCTTTAAATGCTGGACACGATCCTCAGATGCCAGATTTCTTACTTTTGCAATATACTCAGAAGCCAGTTCACCGATCTCTTTCTTTTTCTCTGTAAACGACAGTTCATGTACAATTGTTCATTAGTCACCATTTTAAAAAGTTAACTAATGGCCTTGAAAGCAAAGTGCTCTTCATACCTTCAGTTCTATTATCCAAATCCTCCATTAATGAGAAGTTTCTCTGCAACTCACAGGGAAGTCCCTCGATGCCTGAAGTGAATGATTGTAATAAACAAAACTGTGCAAATTGGGTTTACACGGCAGAAAAAACAACAACATGATGCATATGTACAGGAAGCTAACTTTACATACTAACCAAGGGTATTATAAAATATTATTTAGGCATCCAGTCATGTAACGTTACAGTTCAGCATTTTATCGTAATGTAGCACATAAGACTGATACAAATGTAACGCTGAAACACAACTCCTCAACTCTGCAAGAGGAACTTATCACATTTTATTCAACTTGACAGCAATAAAATGTGGCAACACGTTTTTGAAGAATATTGCGTAAACAACTTACTGTCTAAATAATGTTCTAAGTACATTCCTTTCGCCATTCTTGTTTGTGTTGGCTTCCTACTGCAGGAGTACACGGGGGTTTATTTAGCGCGCGCTGAATTCCCACTTTCCGGAGTTGGTTTGTAGGTTTTGCGATTTTTATATTAAAATGATCGTCTAAACTAATATTAAGCAAACACATGAGACTGTCCACGCGGTTTATATATTAGGAATTATAAGGAAGCAGCATCTTCTTCTTCGGTTGTATGGTGGGTAGCACCAATCGTTAAGGTGCATTACCGCCACCTACTGTACCAGAGCTCCCCCCAAACTCTCATAATCAGCTTTGTTCTCTTGATGTAAAAAAAAAAAAAAAGAGAGAAATAAACCACCTAGACTATTTGTCATTATTTCTTGTGTATTATTATACGTTTGACAAACACAGATTACATGTCCTACTGATTCCTCTATTATACAGCATAGCGAAGCATCTTCGTTTGTTGTGCATCAAGTCACAACTTGCTCTACGTCGGCATCTACTGCAGTGGAGAGCCTGTGTGAAAGAAAAAGATAATACAGACAATTTCGGCGAGTACCATATCGTTTTTAGCTTTCTTAATATTAACGGCAAACTTATGTCTTTTTTTAAATCATGTTTAAATGTGAGGAACACAGCAAAGTGAACATACGAAGCTTACTGTATGTTTACAACAGAACCTACCACAAGGTGGCAGTGTCGTCTTAGGTATTAGATTGGTAGGTTGAGCATCATTATCGTGTTAAATACAACGTAACTGATAAGTTAGACTATTGATTTTCTCTGTATGAACTGTGCATGGACAGTGGACATGGTGAAACGAGTGGAGTAGTTTGTTTAATGGAGTACATACGGAGATTAAGAAAAGATACAACGGAGGTCTGAAGTCATCCAGCATCAGTGCTCTGAAACCCACTGTGACCAAATTACATTCAGTCCTCAAGCAAAAACGCTAGAGATCTTGGGCTGCAACAACAGACATGCAATAAAGACATGTCACGCCAATATTTGATAAAAAATTATACATTAGCGCTAAAATAAAATAAGTGAAATATACTGGACTACAGCTCCAGTAGCCTATAATATAATAATATAGCATAAATCCTGTGAGGCAATAAGGATTGTCTATCTAAAAATGACTCCTCCCATGTTTTGTATTTAGCATTTGTACGTGATGAAAGCAATAACAAGACATAGACATAAGCTCTGGTGAATATCTCTTTTATTTGACATAGTTCATTCTGCAGCGATGACACTGTGCTACAGAATACTGATTATGACAGCATTTATTCTAGGTATGTATTTAGACTTTCTTATTTTTTATTATTATTATTTTTTCATGAAGTTCATTGTGTACAGTGATTTATGTTTGATTGAACAGGATGCACAGCACAGGACACTGTAATACAGTCCAAACCAGTTCTGACAGCTTATGAAGATGGAACAGCCACTCTAGATTGCACTTACAAAGCAACAAGCACTCAATATCCAAATCTTCTCTGGTACCAACAGAAGACTAACGGATCCCCAAAATACATGCTGATAACAAGTTCCGGATCTAGCAGCAATGACGAAGAGTTCAAGGAGAGATTTAATGCAGCTCTGAAGACATCTACATTAGCAGCTCCTCTGACAATCAAGGATCTGCGTGTGTCTGACTCTGCCATGTACTACTGTGCTCTGCAGCCCACAGTGACTGAAACACACTGCAAGCCAGACAAAAACCCCTGGCACTCCTTTTTTTTCTTTCTGAGGGCAGTCCCTGTTGAGAATGGGAGGAGTTACATAATGCATTATCAAAACCATTCAATTGACTGTGTTGGATGTTTCTTCCCCATCAGACTCTGGATGTTGATTTCTATTATCCAAATTACTAAAAGAAACCATGACTCAAATGGCTAAGGAATTAGTTTCTTTTTTTTTTTACTTTATATATGTACAGCAATAAAACTCTTACATATCCACAAGCATTTTAAATCATTAGTTGACATGTCACTCTTTTGTATTTAATTATTTTTATATGTTAGCAGGACAGAAACAGTCAGTCAGCCAGCCAGAAAGATCTCAGACTGAATTGGAAGGGAATTCTGTGACAATAGAATGCAAATACAGCAGTTCTTCAGCTCCAGATCTCTTCTGGTACATTCAGAGAGCAAATGAAGTTTCTAAATACACGCTGAGAGGGGGAAAAATAGAAATAAGTGTTCGACAAAAATATCAGCATAGATAAGCAATAAGCAGCACAACCGTTTTTTAACACTGATAGTAATAGGAAAATTGTTTAGAGCACAAAAAAATTACTAATAAAAAGCAGCATATAGAATGATTTCTAAAGAATAATGTAATAGCCTACCGAAAACAATAAATAACAAATCTCACACGTTTGAACAGGAGTGTATATTATGGAATCACGCAGATGCATTTAGAGAACACGGAAAATATGCAAATGTTTATGAATTACATGTATTCCACGGAGGAAATTGACACAATAGACACAAAACTCATTACAGACACAAAAACATAAACCGGCAACATGTAATTGGCTCTATTTTTGTAACCCATCTGGCTCAGAGAGGAGGGACTCTGTTCACAGATCTGACTTAATGTAATGTGCTTAACAGAGACTGTGACAGAAGCGATTCAGTCTGACTCTTCTCAGAGTGAACACTTGCACAATGGATCTTCATTCAGTTATTCTGTTCTGTGTCTCAGCAGGTGTGTATTTCTATTGATTAATGGACTTGACTGAATAGATGATATCTCTCTAAAATGCTGTATATTTCTCTTCTGTTTCAGCTGTTGTCTTTGGAAATATCAGTCCAGATACAACAGATGTTGATGCTGATGAGGGTCGGAAAGCTACACTGTCCTGCAGTTATTCCTCCTCTGGGGGTACAGATTATCTTTTCTGGTACCGTCAGTATGGAAGATCAAAACCTGAGTTTCTTGTAGCCACATACAGTACTGCAAAAGAACCTGAGATATCTTCTGTAGATTCAAGATTTTCTGTTAATGTAACAAAAAAGGAAAAAATCCATGTTGATCTGATCATCTCCTCTGCTGCTGTATCAGACTCTGCTGTGTACTACTGTGCTCTGAGGCCCACAGTGACAGGAAACACATCAACACTGAACAAAAACCTTCCCTCATTTAATCCAGTTAGAACAAGCAATAAATAAAGAGTCAAAGACTGAAAGAGAATCAGTAAACTGCAGTTGAAGTTGAACAATTAGAGAATAGAAAAAAACACCAGAAATAAATTATCTGATGAATCCAATTGTATTTATGTAAAATAGCTTATAAAAAGATTACATATTTAAATGCAACGTGACATAAAAATCTAATGAAGCATACTAATTCTGACAATTACATTAATCCGTTATAAAACTTTATTTTAATCTATTATCATTGAACAGATTGTGAAGGTATAATGTGCCACAAGGAGGCAGTGTTCTCAGACATTGACCACTGCAGCAATGAACAACAGAATTCTGAATATTTATATTACATTTTAATATTATAAGATTAAAACAAAAGACTGATATACTTTTTTCATATATAATTCCAATTAATACACTATTAATGAAGGTTAAAAGCTTGCACTGCTTTCACACTTATCAGGAAGTTTCTGAATGTCTTGATAACAGCAGAAAGCATCAGAAACACACAGTCAGAGCACAACACATTAACACACTGATAACTGATCTGATCTTATTCACCATGAACAAATACATGCTGCTGCTTTTCATTTTGGCATCAGGTATGACATTTATGATTACTTCAGATAATTTAGCCATTATTAGCTATTTTACAGATTTTCATTCAGAAACACTTATTTATATATTATGTGTACATTATATAAAATCTGTATATTTAGCAAAATAAAATATTGAAATTAAGACAAAAATTTGTTTATATTGTACTTAATGTTTGCAGGTGTGGCAGCTGTGGATAAAATTGAGCCAAATAAAGAGACGAGCATCATCAAAACAGAAGGAGAGTCAGTAACGCTGAGCTGCTCTTATCATTCAGACAGTAACAATGTACGTCTGTACTGGTACAGACAATATCCTAACGGAGAACCACTTTATTTATTACGTGAAGGAGCACGATCAAACAGTGCTAAGCACAGCTCTGATCCTCGATTCCAGTCAAGTACTTCTCGCATATTGACTGAACTCATTATTACTAGTGTGACTGTGTCAGATTCAGCTCTCTATTACTGCGCTTTAAGAGTTGAAGCCTGGTGATACAAAACATGAAGCAAGTCGTACAAAAACTACAAGCCATTTATTTACTTTGAAGCAACTGTTATGAAAACCAAATCAAAACCTCAATGTGAGATAATAACTTCAAACACCTGCATGAGGTTGAGGTAAGAAATGCTTTCCAAAAAGGTTTAAAAAAAAAAAGTGGTTTAGGGTTGCAATTAATATCAGTATCAGTAATGAGTGCAGACCACTAAGAAAAACTTCTACAAAATAAAGCTTCTCTTTTGTCTTGAAGTATATAAAGAGGAGGGACTTAGATTTGATGTCTGACAGAGACTGTGGTAGATTCGATTCAGTCTGAGTGAACACCTGTACAATGAATCTTCATTCAGTTATTCTGTTCTGTGTCTCAACTGGTATGTATATTATTTGGTTGATTACTTAAATACTTATATATATATAACACACACTCAAAACAAAATAAAACTACAAATGTACCTCTTCTTTTTCAGCTTCTGTCTTTCATTAAACCAAACAAAACAGATGTTTTTGCTGAGGAAAATTCAAATGTTACATTATCCTGTAGTTTTACTGCGTCTGTAGGTTCAAATAATCTCCACTGGTACCGTCAGTATGGAAGATCAAAACCTGATTTTCTTGTACTGACCTACAGCGGTGCAAAGAAACCTCAGCCCTCTGATGTAGATTCAAGATTCACTGTTAAAATTACAAAAAAGGACGAGGTTGAACTGATCATCTCCTCTGCTGCTGTATCAGACTCTGCTCTGTACTACTGTGCTCTGCAGCCCACAGTGACAGGAAACACATCATCTCTCTACAAAAACCTGTTACAATGAGAGACAAGACAGAGACAATGAGAAATACAGAGAACAAGAAGCAGAAACTGGCAATTTTGAACAATACAAACAAACAAACAAACAAAAAGGTGCACACAGATCCCTGTGAAGCAGCTCTTTAACTCCTTTAATTCAGTCAACTGTCAAACAATAAAACATTTAATATAGTCCATTTTCTATAAATAAGTCTGGTTGATGTATTTGCCACAGGATGGCAGTGTACACATTTCACATTAAGATACTGCTATGTTCCTATGCAATAAGAGAAATATAGTCATACTTCAAAAGTATATTGTACAAATTATATTACAAATGTACTAATAATAATAACAAATAATTGTAATAACAAATCAAGAAACTACATCTTTTTTTTAATTATTATTCTTTATAATTTCCATGCTAATAATAATAATAATAATAAATATGCTACTTTAACAACCCTAATACATTCAGAAGTTGTGGATGTATATTGGTGTTATGCATACAGTACATTCACTGGCTTCGTTACACTGGCACTTATTGAATTGAGTTCTTTTTTGGATAGTTATTTACATGGACTCCCGTATAAAATATTTTTAAAAGTCCCTAGATGGTCTACTATTTCGGGTTGATTTTTTAAGTGTGGAGCTGTACACACTCTAACAGATAACTTGCTCACAAACCATTACGCTTTGGCGAAGGATTCAGTCCAGAACTACAAACACGAATAAAATGCATTAGAAAACTACAAACGTTGCAGACGTGCACGGCTGACAGTTACTAAAAAAGGGGTTTGAGTGACTAAGAGAAACGAATGCAAAATACTCTACCTACTGTAATTTGGAAAAATCTTTTCATCTAATGATGTTACACCCTTTCAAATGCAGACACATATTAAAACTGTCCCATTATTACAAGGTCAAATTCTTATTTAAAGATGGCAGATCAAATTTGCT
>JAUMHG010042094.1:7931-21910 GCA_032359395.1 Enteromius anoplus
GTCTGGGGCCCCCCCCCCCCCCCCCCCCCCAAATGGCTGCAATATAACTTTTACATCCACGCCAGGCTCCACCCTCACTCCCTCACTACAATCACAATCACCCGAATACTGAGCACCTGCCACGAATCGAGACCTCATCATGCACTCCATAAAACCACACAGCACCAGATGTCCAAGCTCTTTCCAGAGAAGTGGACTACTAGAAAGTGACTTCTAGCAAATACTTACCTGTGATTACTTACCTGTCTCCATTGTCTCCTAGATCCCTTCGTGTCTTCCAGCTCTCACGGATTCCCTCCTCGTTCTCCTGAATTGTGGTGTATGGTTGGGGTGTCTTCGTCTCTCCCTAGTCCAGTCTCCTGTGATCGTCTATCCCCATCTGCAAACAGAAATACCAGTATCAGTATCCAGTTGATTGATCTAAAGACTCTATTGCAATATTTTACTCACCTGAACTCTCTCCTGTTGACTCTGCATCTGAGAACTCATTGTTAATAAACTTACCATCTGTCTCCAGTCCGCTTTGTAACAGAAGCTTGGCCCAAAAACCGCTGATAATGAGTTCTCCCGATCCACTTCAGGAGTTGTAGTCTGCTGTAGTCTGTCCCATGGTTCGACCGGCGCCCTTCTCTGGCGTGGCGGGGGATTGCAAGGGGTTTCTACTGCAGTGCTCGATCACGTTCGCCACTTACCCAAGTATGTACCAGAATGATAATGCTGTTTGGATATCTCATCTCATGTCTCTCAGGTTCGGCACTCAGATGGGCTAAGTCAGTTTGGACTCAGGCGGGCCCGGCTGTCAGCTCATGCGTATCCTTTGCACAACATTTCCTGGAGGTTTTTGGTCGTTCTAATCAGACGACATCTGCTGGAGAGGAGCTCTATCATCTACAACAAGGCACAAAGATTGTACAGGAGTATTCTGTAAAATTCTGCACTTTATCCTGAATGAACAAGCTCTTCCAACCACCTTCAGACAAGGTTTGGAACCAAATATTCATCTCATGCTTGCTTCCCACGATGACTCCATAGGACTTAAAAGGTTTATACAACTAGGTATTCGCTGCTCAGCCCAGGTAACCGCCTATACGACTCCTTCACTGAGCACTGTCAATCCTCTGCCCTGCTCGCCAAGGGACCACAGCCCTCCAGAACCCATGTCTATTGACACTCGACGCCTTACTCAAAATGAACGCCAGCGCCGGATGTCTCAAGGACTCTGCTTGTATTGTGGCAAATCATTGGCACAAGGTTACATCCGTCCTTCCACATCCCCTGCTGCCCCAAGTTTCTTCTTTGTCACCAAAAAGGATGGTAGTCTTCGCCCCTGTATTGATTATAGAGCTCTTAATCAAGTCACAGTTCTTTTCAAGTACCCTCTACCACTCGTTCCCGCAGACCTAGAAAAACTATGTAGGGGAAAAATTTTCACCAAATTAGACTTACAAAGTGCGTATAATTTAATTAGAATTTGGGACAGGGGCGAGTGGAAGACGGCTTTCATCACCCCTACTGGCCCCTACGAATATTTGATGATGCCGTTTGGTTTAGTAAACGCACCCTCCATTTTCCAAAACTTTATGCATGAGATCTTCCGAGATTATCTGCATCAGTTTCTCCTCGTGTACATCGATGATATTCTCATCTATTCATCCACCCTCCAAGAACATAAGCAGCAAGTCAAAAAGGTTCTTCAACGACTCAGAGAACATAATCTCTTTCTGAAAGCTGAAAAATATTCATTCCACCAGTCTTCCTTCTAGTTCTTGGGTTAACATTTCGATCACACTGGCGTAAAGATGGATGAAGGAAAGGTAGAGGCGATTACTTCCTGGCCCACGCCCTCTACAGTTAAGGAGCTTCAGAAGTTCCTGGGTTTTGCTAATTTGTATCGCCGGTTTATTAACAATTACAGCCTCATAACCTGTCCCCTCTCTTCATTGCTAAAAGGTAAAGCCAAAAACCTAACCTGGACTCCTGAAGCAGAACGAGCATTTGAGAATCTCAAGACAGCCTTTACTACGGCACCCATTCTTTGTCACCCAGATCCCTTGCTGGTCGAAGTCGACGCCTCCACCACCGGCGTCGGGGCCGTGTTGTCACAGCAGCAGGGGAATCCACCTCAACCGAAACCTTGTGCCTACTTCTCAAAATAAACTCAGTCCTGCCTAAGTCAATTATGACATCGGAAACAGAGAGTTCTTGGCCATTAAGTTGGCACTTGAGGAATGGCGTCACTGGCTGGAGGGGTTTTATCATCCATTCCAAGTTATTACAGATCACAAGAATCTTCAATATCTTTGTGAAGCCAGGAGACTGAACCCCAGACAAGCTCGTTGGGCTCTATTCTTCAACAGATTCAGATTTTCTATCTCCTACAGACCCTGCGCAAAGAACGTACAAGCTGACGCTCTCTCTCGACTTCACGTCTCCGATGATCAACCAGAGACTTGTGAACCCATTCTTCCTGAAAGTATCTTTGTCAATCCCATCCAGTGGGTAGCCCCTCCATCCAGGAATTAACCAACTCCGGAAACACCACAATCGGTGGTGTCCTCCGAATCGTCAGTTCATTCCTCCTCAAGAACGCATTCCTCTCATCCACTCGACACATACCTCAATGGGCACTGGGCATCCGGGAACCAACAGAACCCTCTCACTCCTTCAAGATCGGTTTTGGTGGCCTGGTATGGACAACGTTGGGCAGAGGTACATGAGAGGGTGTCGGGAATGTGCGATGGCAAAGAGTCCACGCCATCTACCTGCAGGAAAGCTCCATCCACTTCCCGTACCGAACTGCCCCTGGTCACACCTAGGAGTTGATTTTATCACTGACCTCCCGTCTTCTAAAGCAAACACCTGTGTATTTGTCATTATATACAGATTTTCAAAGTTCTGCCGACTTATACCTCTAAAAGGTCTTCCCACAGCATGGCAAACTGCTACTCTCCTCTTTGATCATGTGTTTCGACCCTTTGGACTCCCTGAGGATTTCGTGCCGGATCGTGGAACGCAATTCACTTCCAGGATTTGGAAAGCCTTCTTCAAACTCCTAGATGTGGCCGTAAACCTCTCATCAGGTAATCATCCCCAAACCAACGGGCAGACTGAATGGAAAATCCAGGAAGTGGGGTGGTTCCTCCGTACCTTCTGCCACGGCCACCAAGACATCTGGAACCAGTACCTGGGCCAGGCCGTGTATGCTCAAAATTCCCTCCCTCAAGCCATCACGGACTCACTCCTTTTCAATGCATACTCGGCTTCCAGCCCCCACTCTTCCCCTGGAATGGCGAACCATCTGATGTACCATATTGTCGACTACTGGTTCCCGGAGAGTGAGAGGGTCTGGAACCAAGCGCATCAACATCTGCAAAGGGCAGTGCGTAGGCAGACCACCACAGCCGATCATCGTCGTTCCCATGCTCCTGTGTATCAAGTCGGACAAAAGTCTGGCTCTCGACGAGGGACATTCGCCTACGCCTGCCCTTTAAGAAATTGAGTCCCAGGTTTGTTGGTCTCTTCACAGTCGTGGAGCAGATCAATCCCATCACTTACAAACTCCAGCTACCGGCACATTACAAGATTCATCCAACTTTCCATGTCTCATTGTTGAAACCATTTCACAAACCCCTTTCTGTCTCCGTAGAGCCTGGCCATGAAGAGGAACCTGACACCAATCAAGACCTCATCATGCATTCCATAGAACCACACACCACACAGCACCAGACGTCCGAGCTTGTTCCAGAGAAGTGGACTACTAGATCTCCCGATAGGGACTTCTAGCAGATACTTACCTGTGATTACTTACCTTTCTCCGTTGTCTCCTAGATCCCTTTGCGTCTTCCAGCTCTCACAGATTCCCTTGTTCTTCTGGTTTGTGGTGTCTTCGTCTCTCCCTTGTCCAGTCTCCTGTGATCGTCTATTCCCATCTGCAAACAGAAATACCAGTATCAGTATCCAGTTGATCCATCTAAAGACTCTACTGCAATACGTTACTCACCTGAACTCTCTCCTCTTGACTCTGCATCTGAGAACTCATTGTTAATAAACTTTAACTGTTTTACTTACCGCTTCGTAACAATAACAAGGAGTGAAACATTTAAGGGGGTCTGAATATTTTCCGTACCCATTGGATATGTTATGTTTAGATATTAAATATATTTATATATAAAATAAATGATATTGTCATGCTCAGGGCAGACAGAACGAGTCTTTAATGCTCCTTTCTGGCGAGGGGCCCGGAGTCGAGGGTGAGAACAGAAGGCCGATGAGCCAGGCCGATAGTGAGGGTCCGGAGGGCCAAGGCAGAGCAGATGGGGCCGGCGACCAATGCGGATGAGGTGATTCAGCGGTGCCCGAGTGAGAGAGGACCAAGGCGGAGCTGGAGGGAGGGAGGAGCCTGACATAGCCGGTGGGACGGAGGAACGAGGCGCAGCCGGAGGCGTAGAGTCCCGATGCGGCGGATGGACTCCGACTGACCAAGGCGGAGTCGGAGAGACAATCGAGCCCGGTGGAGTTAGTGGACTGACGGGCACCGAAGGGGAGGAGGGAGCCTAGGCCCATGGCGGAGATTATGGATCGACGGACTGAGGTGGAGTTCTGGCCTCGGAGGCTGAAGGTGGGATCGGGGAGCACCCCGAGCCAGACGGATCTGGAGGGTGACAGTCCTGCGTGATAGGCCCCGGCTGGATGGTACCTTGTAGGTGAGCAGCAGGACAGTCAGACGACACTGAGGCAGAAGGCTGAAGTGGGTAGGAGGGAGGGCGCTCTTGCAGCGCAGCAGACTCTGGAGGGCGCTCTTGCAGCACAGGAGACCCTGGAATTGTGAATGCAGGCTCTGGCATCATGAATGTGGGCTCTGGCATCGTGAATGCAGGCTCTGGCATCGATTCAGGAACTGGATCTACTGGCCGTACTCTAGGGGCAGAAATTGGTTCTACTGGTTGTACTCTAGGGGCAGGAATTGGTACTACTGGACTTACTCTAGGGGCAGGAACTTGCGCCACTGGCCGAACTCTCGGGCAGGAACTGACACTACAGGTCGTAAACTAGGGACTGGATCTGGGAAAGGCTCTCCCGGCCGTAAACTAGGGACTGGATCGGACTCTGGGACTTCCCGGACTGGAGCGGGCTCTGGAACTGGAGCAGGTTCTGGGACTTCCCGGACTGGAGCGGGTTCTGGAACTGGAGCGGGCTCTGCCTCTAAGGTCAATGATGAACCTCCCATCCACAAGGCTTGATCCATCAATCGGACGAGAGAGCCCGGAATGTTGGATAAGGAGACCTGCATGGCCAAATCCATATCCAGCCCCAGCCAAAAAACTATTCTGAGGGTCTGTTCGCTCCAGGTAACTAAATTATAGAATTTAGCAAATTCCTCTACGTAAACCTCGATAGGGCGACCCCTCTGATTGCATGTCTCCAGGAAAGCAGCGGCTTCTTGCTCCATTTCATCTTGTTTATGGGCTGAGCTTCTGTCACGCTCAGGGAAGACAGAACGAGCTGCTGGTAAGTCAAATTCAGGTAAGTCTTTCAGGTGAGTATAATCACAGGAACTGGGAAATTAAGCAGGGTTCAATATGACCAGGGTTCACAGCTATAACAGCTTCAATTCTTCTGGAAAGGCTGTCCACAAGGTTTAGGAGTGTGTTTATGGGACTTTTTGATCAATTTTAATGGAACCACATTTGTGAGGTCACACACTGATGTTGGACGTGCTCTCAGTCTAATCTCTAATTCATCACAAAGGTGTTCAATCGGGTTGAGGTCAGGACTCTGTGCAGGCCAGTCAAGTTCTTCCACACCAGACTGTGTCATCCATGTCTTTATGGATCTTGCTTTGTGCACTGGTGCACATTCAATTTGGAAGAGGAAGAGGCCAGCTCCCAACTGGTCCCATAAGAGTTGGGAGCATGGAATTGTCCAAAATGTCTTGGTATGCTGAAGGATTCAGAGTTCTTTCCACTGGAACTTAGGGGCCAAGCCCAGCTCCTGATAAACAACCCCACACCATAACCCCACACCCCCCTCCACCAAACTTTACACTTGGCGCAATGCAGTCAAACAAGTACCATTCTCCTGACAACCGCCAAACCTAGTCCATCAGATTGCCAGATGAAGAAGCACGATTTGTCACTCCAGAGAACATGTCTCCACTGTACAGTGGCGACGTGCTTTACACACACTGCATCCGGCGCTTCGCATTGCATTTGATGATGTATGGCTTAGATGCAGCTGCTCGGCCAAGAAACCGATTTTATGGAGCTCACTGCGCACTGTTAATCTGAAGACCACATGAAGTTTGGAGGTGTGTAGCGACTGACTCTACAAAAAGTTGGCAACCTCTTCACACTATAACGCCGCTCTGTCAGTTTAGGTGGCCTACCTGTCGTTTCCATATGCCTCCACGTTCTTATAATACAGCCGACAGTTGACCTTGGAATATTTAGGAGCGACTGGACTTGATACACAGGTGGCATCCTGTCTCAGTTCCACGCTGGAATTCACTGAGCTCTTGAGAGCGACCCATTCTTTTACAAAAGTTTGTTAAAACAGTCTGCATGCCTAGGTGCTTGATTTTATACACCTGTGGCCATGGAAGTGATTGGAACATTGGAACCGTTTCATTTGAGTAAAACTAGCATCACACAGAACTGTAAAGCTATTTGCAGCAACCCGCCAAAATAAAAGTGTGGTTTACAAGGCTACTACTAAAATTATTAAAACAATACAAAAAACGTAATGTAATGATCAAACTTTCTTCTATGTTTTAATTTTAATAGTAATTCCCTTCTGTTTGCTAAAATAAAGTTTGATTTTCAATAATTTAAAGATGTTTTATGATGGAGATGGATGGAGACGTGGTCGCATCTATTCCTCTCACAAATCAAGCGTTTTGCCTCAGAAGACTTGGAATTTTCATACTTTTTAAAATAAATTACGACAGTAGTTGTTTTTGTCTGCTATATCTTGTGTTTTACTGACAGATGGTAGGTTTAGGGGCAGGGGTTGGGTTATGTGCTCATAAGTAAATAATATAATATAAATAAAACTGTTTTGACTGTTTACATTGAAAAATGTATATGCAATAATGGCAATGTTATTTCTCAATATATAATTTAATTATGACGATAAATTTCCCAGTATTGTGTAAGCATATTGATGCTTAGGGTTTCCTATTTAAAACAACTGAGGATCTTTCACATCGAAAAATTATGCTAAAGGGGTACCTTGAGCTTCAAAAAGGAAGCCAAAGGGTCCTGACAAAGTGGCAATATGTGACGAGTTAGACTGTGTAGCACACAACATCAAAAAATTAAAACAAAAACACGAAAGAAAGAATGAAAGTAAAAGTTCTCTGCCTGGACACACAGATATCAGCAATCAGGATATGAATCTGAACTATGGTGACAAATTATTTAGTTTTTTTATTGGATCAATTCTGGAAATCAGAAAAAGCTAATAAATAACAGCAAAATACAGAATGAACCGAAGTTAGAATTAAAGAAAACAATAGGGCAATTCAGCTGCATAATTTATTAATGTTGTGATGTTGCAATGCATGCTGGGTATCATAGCACAAAACACCCATCATGTATTGTAACATTATACTTTTTACTGTCACCATTATTGATGTTTATGAGTTGATTTATGATGACTTTTTGTGTACAGATTTTTTTAATAATCTTTTTACTGGATCTGCAGTGCTGTTGATTGTATGCTGCAGTTTTTTACAGCAAATGCATTTTTGGTACAACACAATCATTAGAGTCAAATGACATTAATGATCAGGCTATTTCCATATGAATCATAAATAGCCAAATACCATCACCTGATTTGATTTTGTCAACTGCAAACGTGTTTGATAAAAACAGCAGTCAACAAAAACAAACTATTTGTAGTAAATGCCCAACTAACTGATTTAACCCCCTGTTCATTTTAGATATAAGAATTTTTGTAGACATCTGACAGAAATAATGTAATGAAGCTGTCAATGCTATCTGTGTAGCTGTTTAATCAGAGATTTAATGTATTATATCTTCAGTTGATTTCATACTGGCTGTGGCTTAAGTCAGTTGTAGTTATGAGCTTTTTCTTTTTTTCTGTTATCTGTTTCGTTCAATGATTTTACTTGTTAACAAGCTTTGACAAGCTGAGAGGACTCTATAAATAATATATAAAGATTATGTGGCTCAGATAAGGTCCAATGTGGTTTATTTCTTTAATCGCGGCTGGCATTGCTTTGGCCTGTTTTTGGCCCAGATCTAGCAAACAGGAGCGATGCACTCAATGCCATCATTCCACGCTAGATGTGGACCATTCCAGATGTAGGCCGACACTATGTTGCTATCTGGGCAACCAAGCTAGAAAACTGGTTGAAATTGTAAAACAAAGTAACCAGATATAAACAGGGCAAATCAAGTCTCATTGACTTATTTAGCAAAATGCTAATTATGTTTTCATACGATACCTGAAAAAGTTGTGATTTTGGAAGAAATCTCTCTCTTTTCGTGCAGCCTCCTCCAGAGAAAGTTTCTCATTGATCTGCTGTTGACCTCTACACTTCACCATAATGTAACCTTTGCGGAGAGGAATTGTCTTGTTCTGGACAACGTCTAGAATTTTTGTCTCTGTTCCCACATCAATGAGGTCTGGCTTGGTCAGAATGGCTGCAAGTATGAACAATAAATATTTTTTTAAATCTTATATTGGCTAAACTATATTTGGTGACATTGAAAGTGTTCTGCTTCATTACCAACAGTTCTTTTGCCCTTAGGATCGAATTCTTGCGCCATTTTTAATGCTTCTGTTGTTGCAATGTCAATATTACAAGGGACCACAACCAGGTTTAAAGTCTCTTGCTTCTCGATAAATTTTTTGGAGCAGACGTTTGATCTACAGGATATAAAGACAGAACATAACTTTTAAAAACAGAATAAATAGGGTGCTGAATGTGGCCTGCAAAATCAGATTATATGATTCACCTGATTTCCAATATCCTCTGGTTGTCCTTTCACTGGGACTCGAGCAATTCCAGGTAGATCAATCAGTGTGAGGTCACACACATCTGGTGACATGACCTCTAAAGTGATAAGCTCATCACAAATTCCTGAACCTTTTCCAGCCAGCTCATTCTGGGCTGTAACACACACATTGCAAAATGTTTCTTAACACTGTAATAGACAACTATTTGCTAAAAATACAAATGATTAAGCCTATGCCCAGGACCTGTTTGACTAAATTGTTCATCCTCACTAAATTATTTTTGTTTGGGTTTTTCTATTCACTGCCTTTCTTTCTATTTCAGCAATATTTTTGTTCCAGCCATGAACTCAGTAGCTGATTTCACCAGAGAAGGAAACATGTAATTTATTTCAAGTCACAAGCAAGTCTTGAGTAAAACTCCAACATGTAATTGTTTTTGTATTTTGCACAAACGGTTTTACAGTAATATGTGACCAAAATGGATGTACATGTCTGCATTTTTTAGCTGTAATAAGGCCATATAACCCATACTGAATAGTTTTTTTAAGTAACTGACTACCAGTCTTGTAGGCTAGAATATTTACTTCCAAATTATGTGAAAATAATTCCACTAAATTATTCACAGAAAACAATATAGTGTTTTAAATTTATTTTAAAGACATGTTTTGAGACCGAAAGCCTGGAAGTATGCAGGGGAGTGACAATGGCCATTTATATTCAGTGATTCTCACCTGAGAGACAAAAACCCCATCCCTAACTTCGAGCTTTCTATAGATATATGTTTCATGTCTGTGTCATGTTTTTGCAGAGTTTCAGTTCATTTTAGGGACGTGTTTAGTAAAGTGTACACTGTTTATTTTCCTTATCTTGCAAAAGCACACACTTTGGTTGTTAATGAGAGTGTACTCAAAAAAGTAGACACCTAACAGATTCGAATGATGTATAACATTTAAGAGCAAAGAGCAGAGAGATTACCGCTCTGCAGTGATCATATAATCACCATTGCTTCTTTAATTCTGTCCAAAAGAACTTTTGTTTTATTTGTGTGTCTAAGTTTTTCATCATCAAACCTGTGAAACTGCAACATGCAAGCTAAGTGAATGAGATTTAAATCTACAGTGTAAAACAAATACTGTAAAGTGAACTCCTGTAACATTTAGACACACACAGACATCAAGAACCAGCATCTGAATCTCAACAATGGTGATAATGAACAAAATGCTTCCATACTAAGTTACTAGGCAACACCATACTAAAAACTGCCATCATGCAATGCAGTATGAATAATTATTGTGACCACTGTTGTGGATCATATTGACAAATTGTGATGTCTAAAAGCTCAATCGTATGCTTTTTTTTTTTTTTAGTTCTGTAATAATCAGATGTAGTTAATAAACCAACAAGAGAAATACTAAAACCAGATAAATTTAAACTAAGCATATTCAATTGCCATAAGTTACAAGCGGAAAGCATAAGCTTATCTGTTACTCCAATGCTATACTTTAAGGTCCAGCATTGCACAAAAATATGCTGTAAAAACAATATAGCAGTTGCTTAGAAGCAAATTTACTACTTTAAATTACTAAAAGGCTCAAGAGCCCAACTATAGCAAACACTGACCACAATCAATTATGGTGACAATGTTTTTTTTTTTTTTTTCAAGGCTTCAGACTTTTTCAGTGATGTTTATTGTTAACATCACATGTTAATTATTAATGCACAATCATAATTTAATTAGTGACTTAAATCACTCGTTAACTTTAACTTTGTGAGGACTTGGGATTTGGCTTGAGACTTGCTTGTTACTTGAAAGGAATGACTTGGTTCCTCCTCTGATAAAATCAGTTGCTGAGTTCATGGGTAGACTAATCGTGGCAGGACTTTTACTCTTTGGTCCCTGTTTTTCTCACCTCAACCCACACTTGTGCCCATCCACCTTCAATTATTTCTCACAGAGTAAGAAGTTGGTAACTTCTTAATGGATTAAATTTAATAAACAATATCAGTAATAAACATCTCAATTCGCTAATTTAAAAGAAAAAACAAGACAGAATGCAGACCTTCTTCGATGTAGTTTTCAACTAATGATGAATCGATGAATTCTTTTCTGTTATCACGGTAAGACAGAACAGCCTTCCATGTGAATCCACCTTTAATCTTCTTCAGCCTCAGCTCTAGTGGACATCTGGTGACGATTCCTATGAAATACAGTTGTATATACAATGGTACATCCTATATAAATTATATATAAGAGAAAAATACCAGTGCAGATACTAAACAAAACAACATATCTTAACCAACTTATCTCTCTTATTATTAGCAATACATTTATGTGAAAATCCAGTTGGAAAAGAGAGTAAAATTTGTCCTCACCGCTCCCTCTTGGTAATGCAATTCCAGACAGGGCTTCCAACACAGAGCTTTTTCCAGAACTCTGATCTCCGATGACTGCAATAGTTGGTAATGCCAAGTCCTTATGAATGCCAACTGACCGCAGAGAGTCAATCAGATCAATGTATGGACGAATTCTCTCCTCTACATGACTGTGAACCTCTCCCTTCATTTTATGACTATAAAGAAGAAAGAAGAAATTTCATTGTGATTTTGACCTTGAACTGTTTTCTAGTTTTTTGATTGTTTGCTGTCTGCCCTGATCCTCGCCCTTTTATTGTAATTACTCTTTTGTCTTTGCCTGGATTGTACTGTTTGCTGGTGTTTGACCTTGCTTGTTTGACCAGGTTTTGTTAATAAAGTTTTTGCACTTGGATCCCCAGCTCCATCGGCAGTCTCTACATAACAAGAGCATTCTTTGTACCACATCAATGGATGCCACTAATATATAATAGTTAGAGCACCCTCACAAGTTATTAATTAAGCATTTTCCAAGATTTGATTCTGGAGCCGGTCCTGAGACACACCCTAAAACGTCCTGATTTTGCTGAGATCAATGTGTTCCAAGGTCAACATATTTTGTTGACCATGGAAGAATATTTTAATCTGAAAATTTAGTCTTCACCATTTCTCTACACCTAAACCTAAGCTTACCCAAGAGTAATGCCTTAAATCAGATTTGATGATAGATAAATGATAAATGATACTGATGTATAAGCACCAGAGGTGGGAAATCCAGGGGCCAAAGAGTTTGTTATTTGCAAGATATAAAGCCATGTTTAAGTTTCCTTAGAGACTGAATATCTGTCACGCTCAGGTATCAGGCAGACAAGAGAGGTAAGTAAAACGTAAAAGTTTATTTACATTTCACAGGTGCGGAGTAAACATCGAACTCAGGTAAGTAATGCAGGTAATATCAACACAAGTCTTCGTCTTCAAAATGAAACCTCAGCGTGGAATAAACTCAGGTAAGTCAAACGTAGCAGGTGAGTAAACACAGGTAATATAAATATAGTCTTTCAGGAGAACAAGTTCAAGGGATCAAGAGATATACTCAGTCTTTGTAGGCTTAATCCAATGTCTCGTGAGAGCGGTAAACTTCATTCCTCCTTTAGCACTACTAGTATCCAGTTTAACGTTTACTCAGGCAGGCAGATGAGAGATTCGGAATCCAAATCGGAATCAGAGTGGACACACAAAGGGTAAGGACCTCGAGCTCAGCCAACGCATGTTGGTCTGTGCTGGGTATATGAGGAGTGAATGTGATTGTGACCAGGTGTTCAGTATTCAGGTGATTGGGATCGGGGAAAGTGGGTTAGGTGCTGGAGTGACTGATTGTGGTGCGCTGGTGACTGTTTCTGGATCAGGTGTTTGTGCAGATGTGACAATGTCTCTAAGTCAAGCTGTATAACCGGTCTCTTCCTCCAGCACCGCTGGCAGAGGCAGACTAGCAGGAGAATCGGCACTAGGATGAGAGTCACGTTAAAACTAGTGAAGCACAAAAAATTTAATTCTGGGTCGAAACCGAACATTCTGGATGTAATTGGTCAAAACCGAAAATGCTTTGTAATTATTATTTATTATTGTAATGAATATGAACTAACAGTAACTGTAGGCTATTTTCATTAACATTAGGACAGACTAATTAATACTAAAATAACTGTATTGTTCACTGTTCATTCATGTTAGTTAACACATTAACTAATCGAGCCTTTATTGTAAAGTGTTACCTAAATATTAAATAGAAATATGTTATTTTTATTTATTTCCATACAATAGAATCAGGTATAACTTTTTAAAACTAAGTGTCCAAATAATGTTTAATCATACAAAGCTATTATTATCAGAGCACGTGAGAAGAGCAAACTAAAGGGTAAAGGGTCAGCTGTCCTACAGCATGCAGTGGCAAAAAAAAAAAAGGTTTTTGAGCTTTGTTATTTGAGCAGACTTTGAGCATAAGCGGCGGGCTAATTCGAGCAGAAGCACATTCATGGAGCAGAATACTGAGCGGACCATCAAACCGCGGAGTGACAAGGACTTCTGCTGCTGAGAAAACAGGAACTATGAAAAGGGTCTATTGAAAATAAGACCTACCCATATTCTTCAAAATATCTTTTGTGTTCAGCACAAGAAAGAAATTAATACAGGTTTGGGACAACGTGAGTAAGTTTATTTCAAGCGTTATTTCTTTTATATTAAAAATAGGAAAGTATAGCCTACTTTTTTTGTATACGTTATGGAATAAAATGTTGACAAATTAAGAGGTAATAATGATTGTCAAGCTTTTGATTATATGATTCTGAATCCAATTCAGTCTTTTTTTCAGCTTTTTGTTCAAAATGTTGTTTATTCCTTTATTATTATTTTTTTATTATTTATTTATGAATCTTCACGTTCCCACATTCAAGTGTAAACAAATATTAAGTCTTGGTAACACTTTATTTTAGGGTCTCTTAACTAGTTGCTTATTAGCATTCATATTACTACCAGTGTTAGGGGTAATGTATTACAAGTAACATGAGTTATGTAAGGGATAATGTACAGGCAGCCGGTAGTTATCGCAGAAATAAGCCCCGACAGTGTGATCTTGTATCACGCTGAAG